>JAODUP010000068.1:1362500-1385000 GCA_025642065.1 Paralvinella palmiformis | reverse complement strand
CATACAGAGAGAGAGAGAGAGATACAGAAAGACCTGTGTCATAAGACCATGTCTCATTTCATCAACAGGATCTTTTCATGAATAAAACAAAACATTCTCATTCCAGTTTTAGTTAGGACGTCTGGAGAAGCACTTTAGAAACGAGCCAAAGGACTGTTCTTGTCAATTATTTCTCGGCATAATACACAATAGGTATTCCGCCCGGACGAGATGTATTCCAATGATGTTCCGTCTCAAGGTCAAACGAGTCAGTCGGTACAGTCGGGTCAACAACTTTAACCTCCCCCCCGGGGTTAGACTGCATCTGAAACTTATGAAGTCAATGACTACTGTGACCATGTGCTCGTTTAGCTGTTTTCTGTATCAGTATGTGTCTACCTAATCTCACTGTATCCTCCCGAATGTCTAAGATACGGCTAACTGGAGGTCATGGTGAATGATCTTTTTTTGGGTGAATTTGTCGTGAAACCCTACTCGTTCACTCCTTCACTCACTCATACTCTAGCCTGATGTTATGTACAAGAATTGGTCATACCGTGACTAACATTAAATCATACGGTCTATATTGTGGTGTCTGACCGGGGCCTAATTATGTTTTACAGTGGGCATTAACACACATACACACACGTCTTTGGAGGCACGCCATTTAGGTGTCTGGCCTGGTTATCCAGCATTTAAATGACTGTAGCAGGCACAGTACGCTCTTAAAGCATTATAAGTACTCCTGACTCAGGAATAGAAACACTGCATCGCATCTCGAGCGGTGGCATTGGACACAGTTCGCGCGGTTGATGTGTTTTATATAACAAGTTTACTTGTATATATAATTCACCTTGGTTGTATGTGGGAATATAATTATCTTTCCTAGGTCCAGTTATGTCCAGTTTGTACTATGACATTCAAGATTAGCTCTAATCTGCTTGTCATAAATAACATTTAAGAACTACAATAGTTAGAATAGCATAAATTAGGTCAGGTTTGAAAATGATAACATAGTTCAAACAGTATCGAAGCTATGACGCGCTAATACGGTCTGCTTCAGCGCAGATGTCAGTCTTTTAATAGCAATTAAGATAAACAGTTTTAATAGTAGTCGCTTCATGACGCCTGCCCATTGTAAAAACTGATCTTTGAAGACAGTGACAATTGGGTTATATGGTTTATATAGTATTGCTTTGAACAAAGATACAGCAATTGAAAAATAGCTATAAATAGGGCTGCTTAGATAATTAAGCTAAACATTCTCACTACTGCCGTGATTTGACTCGGGTGTTTTACACCCAAACTCCACGGCTGTAGGTGATTCGCATTTTGATTTGCTTGGCGGCTTAGGGACTGGTGAGACATTACACATGTCTCAGCAAGAAAAGTCGCCACTCTGGATTCAGTCCCCTGAAGAAACGTCCAGAGTTTGAATTCACGGTTCGAGATTCTCTGTGCCTGTGCCTTATTATACACAGCTAAAACAACAACACACACACACACACACACACACACACACACACACACACACACACACACACACACACACACACACACACACACAGAGACACACACACATACATACATATAGATATACCACATTACACCATAAAAACAGGGGTAGATGAAGCTAATTAAATGATACGAATAAGGTATGAGATGATAGTATCATACATAAGAAGGGTATCAATTAACTGAGACAGGCTTCACACTCATAAACAATATCATCTTCAGATCGTACAAGAAAAGGTGAATATATGAACAATATTTACAAAAATTAACAGAAATATATTTAATAAAATTAGATAAACTCTATGAGATTAATTTGCCTTTTCAAGGATTTCAGTTATGTATGTTTGTATATATATATATATATAGAACTGGAAAGACGAGCTTAAGTGAACCATCCATGTTTGATCGAAATTGAGCCAAACTAGCCACAGCCTATTGATTAATGATGAACCAATACCAATTTTTCTTCTTTTCTTAACAAGATATGCCTTGTCTTTTTTATTCTTCTTTTTCACCCCCCCCCCCCATTATTTACCCAGTGTGGGGCTATATATTATGACTCGGCTGTTACACTCGGTAGACAATCACCTAAATCTACTGAGTTCTAGATGGTCGGGTACCTTACGGTAGACATAAATGATATTCGGTGATGGAAGATGACCCGTGGATGTTGCTCATCCGTTAACGTCGATTATCTGCTGTTCAGTCAGAACTTTATCCATTTTATCCACGTATTTTTATAACTTATTTTTATATTTAGGCGTAGGCATGAAATGCCGACATTCGCCATCTTTTGTCCTTTATTATAATCGAGAGATATAGGAATGTCGATAAAAATAAATAGTTTGAAATTTTCGGTGTAATTTAATCGCTAAGTGGTGAAAAAATTAAAAAAAATGTCATTATAATTTATGATGATAATAATAATAATAATAATAATAATAATGAATGGTGATGAGACAGAATAGGTGTCATCTTTCGGAGATAACAAAAGCTCTGTCTACTGTAGAAGTGATTTATATTAATGTGTAAATATTACTAATTGTATCATATCACACACGGCAATAAAATGTGTTCACGAATCTGTATCTGCTTTCATAATATATACCTGAGTATATAACTACTCCTCCCACACACACTCTTTCATTTATATATATATATATATATATATATATATATATATATATATATATATATATGACAGTAAGTGTGATATTTGTATGTGTTGTATGAGGAACCACAGCTTACTTAGATATTACAGGTATTCTTAGCGTATTGGAATCACATCTGAGATATAACTGGGTATTATGTGGACTTTATATGGTACAGATTAGACTCATCAGCTTCTTGTACTCATTTATCATACGTAAAGATGATTACTGATGATAACAGATATACAGCTAATAGTGATGTGGATATTACCCCAGTATATATATATATATATATATATATATATATATATATATATATATATATATATATATATATATATATATATATAGGGCGCCTCCGTGGTCTAGCGGTAGCGTGTAGGACCACAGATCACTATCACCCGGGTTCGAATCTCGGCGTGGGCATATCTGAAGGTGGTTTCATCTTTGACTTTGCTTCATTACCTATGGAGGTCGCTCGGCCCATTTAGCCTACCATGTGCACAAAAGTGGCCGTAAAACATCAATCATCATCATCATATATATATATATATATATATATATATATATATATATATTTTTTAAATATGGAGAGATAGGATATATAGATAGAAAGAAAGAAAATGAGAGAGAGAGAGAGATGGTAGAGATAGATGAGAAGAGAGAAAGAGAGATGGATAGAGAGAGGGGAGAGAGAGAGAGAGAAAAGGAGAGATGGGAAAAAGAGATATATAATATATATATATAAAATTATAAATATATATATATATATATGAGACGAGAGGAAAAGAGAGAGAGAGAGAGGGAGAGAGAGATGGAGAGAGAGGGATAAACAGACAGACAGACAGACAGACACACACAAAACTCACAAATTATCGGCTTCTGAACAAACCCTATCAGATAATTCTTAGTAATTATCAGTAAATATACTATTATACTTAAGTCTTAGAATGTCAACGAACCAAATTCTATGATTTGTTCAGGTCATTTATGCTACAGAGATGAGGAGAACACACACACACACACACACACACACACACACACACACACACACACACACACACACACACACACACACACACACACACAGAGAGAGAGAGAGAGAGGCCGACAGTCTGGTCGGTGTCGTATTATGCGAGTCCAAGTAACAAGATATGTTTATGACATATTAATAACTCCCGCCATCTAATTACTTCCACTTTCTTACATATGGTTTTCAGTGTCTTCTTCGGCTAGACCGTCGACGCCATTAATAGATAATGAAGCTGTTCTGTCGGTTCCTTTGATGATGTTATTTTATTTTACTGTTGGAATATGTTTGAAGTCGTAATGTGGCTGAGCACATTCGTCGTAAATTAGTTCTTTTTCCAGAAATATACCACAATATGACAACATAGCAGGGTAGTAGTAATATTTTCTCCGAATTAAACAACGTCCACATCTTTAAAGACATACAGTTATATCCGGAATTGCGTCATTTCGGCCTACGTGAAATTCGCCTTTAAAGGGACAGCCCAGCCTTAGAAAATATTTAAAAAATATTTGTGATGCTTAGAACAGTAACTAAAAATTCCACAATAATAATCACGAAATGTACCTGATATCATAGATATAGGGAAATAATCAAAATTACTGGAGGGCCGCCATTACGGCAGCACCGGAAGCCAGATTCGAAGGCGGGAAGGTGAAAACTGAAATGTTCTGACGTCACATCGGCGCTCTCTATACTGACGCGGATTACAGTTTCTCTTGAGCGTTAATATCTGAACCATTTTGAATCATCTTCCTTTTGTCAGGTTCCTTCTGGCTCAAACTGATATGGTTGTATGTTATTCATGGCGTAATTTTAACAACGCAGTTGTGTTATGTTCTGGAATAATTCTTTGCTCACACTTGTTTACATGCTTTTGTATGGGCTCTACAGACTTCAGGTCAACCGGATGCGTTGAAGTGACGTCAGCATTCAAGGGCTTCCGGTCTCTGACTAGCTTCAAAATGGCGGCGCCCACAGGCCACTAAAAGTCGATTAATCAGCACTTTGAACTGGATTATTTAATATGTGGGTGATCGTTTACATATTTTGACATTATTTATTATATTTGTCAGTATAGCTGTATTAGTCCCCAACTTTTTTTCTGAGGGTGGACTATCCCTTTAAACCACTTTTCTAGAGTAAATTTCAGTTCGGCGAACGTCAATATGTCCTACGTTACGTCACTCAGCTACGTCATCCACGTCATAATAAAAGAACGTGAAATAAATAAATTAAAAATAAGAGATAAAAGAATCTGAAAAAAACAAACTATTTCAAATACTATAAAAACACATTAAAAACAAATAAAATGTATGTACAATAAATTGTTTGCGTCGAACGGCATTTTTAAGTCATTATGTCTGGTTCACGTTAAAAACCGGATTATGCCACGCTTTTGGAAGCAATTAATGATGTATGGGGGGGGGGGCATGCATGTATAAACACTTTGCTAATGCTACAAATATACGTGTCGATATGATATATATTTGGCGTTGATGTAAAGCGGTTAGAGAACTGGCTGGCCGAATACCAGCTGTGATATAGCTGTCTAGTCCATCGTCAGCTGTGATTTAGCTGTCTGGTCGGTCATCAGCTGTGATTTAGCCGTTCGGCTGACCGGCAGCTGTGTTTAGCGCTGGGAGCGTTAAATTAGTCGTCAGGGCCACTCTAACACCGGCACTAATTCAGCCTTACAGCTAACGTGGTCCATTCACGTACCATATTGATGGTGGAAAGATGCTGGTAACATCTATCCGTGATGTTGTTACGTGAAATGCATCGCCGAGATGAAGATTCGTTGCCAGCAGATTCATTTAGGGAGAAATACTGATTACAGTAAATATCACAGCCTCATTGTTGTCAGAACTGATTCACACCAGCCCCCCCCCCTCTCTCTGGCTGTTATATATGTTTAGTAATATATATATATATATATATATATATATATATATATATACATTATTTATGATATTTGTGAGTATAGCTGTATTAGTCCTCACATTTTTTTCGGATGGTGGACTATCCCTTTAAGTCACTTTTCTATATATATATATATATATATATATATATATATATATTATGTGTATTGTGTGTGTGTGTGTGTGTGTGTGTGTGTGTGTGTGTGTGAGAGAGAGAGAGAGAGAGAGAGGGAGAGAGATGCACCGTTATATATTAGTCATACTCAGTGTTTGAACGTAACCAGAGAACGATTGTCGCACGTTTTTTCCCCATTGATTTATTATATATATAATTAATACCAGTCACTGATACTCTCTGTATGGTGTTCTCTTCGTCATTGTTATCACACAAAAACACACTGATGTTATTGTTATTTTAAGAGATGTGTGTGTGTGTGTGTGTGTGTGTGTCGAGGGGGTTGGGGGGGGGGGTTATCTCTAGTGGAGTATCAAATGAAATGAAGACACATTGAAAATATCATTTAATACGATATTTTGCTTAATGTCTGATATTATTGTTATTGTGTGTGTGTTTTCTGTTAATATATTTGTTTTGTTTAATATTGCGCCACATAAGAAAGGATAGATAAAGAGCTAGCATAGATTACACTGATTGTATATTGATCTATTTCTAATGCCCCAAGAAGTCTAGTATCTAGATGATGTGTCTCTAGTACACATTAAACAAGATTTTAACCTCACAGCTATGGTAATAGATGGCCTTGTCAGAGAGTAATTTTATTATATGTCGAGAAGCCCAATGCTGGATTCAGTCATGTTCCTTCGCAGCCCCCAGAATGACCCACTTCTTGGTTTATATAGATAGTATTTTGTGGAACTGAACTTTGGTTTTCACATATTGCTGGGCTAGATAAATAACTGGCTGACTGGCTGACCGACTGACCAATCAACTCACTCACTCACTCACTCACTCACTCACTCACTCACTCACTCACTCACTCACTCACTCACTCACTCACTCACTCACTCACTCACTCACTCACTCACTCACTCACTCACTCACTCACTCACTCACTCACCCACTCACTCACTCACTCACTCACTCACACTCACCACTCACTCACCACCACCACACCCACCACCCACCCACCCACCACCACCCACTCACTCACTCACTCACTCACTCACTCACTCACTCACTCACTCACTCACTCACTCACTCACTCACTCACTCACTCACTCACTCACTCACTCACTCACTCACCCACTCACTCACTCACTCACTCACTCACTCACTCACTCACTCACTCACTCACTCACTCACTCACTCACTCACTCACTCACTCACTCACTCACTCACTCACTCACTCACTCACCACCACTCACTCACCACTCACTCACTCACCACCACTCACCACCACCACTCACCACTCACTCACTCACCACTCACTCACTCACTCACCACTCACTCACCACTCACTCACTCACTCACTCACTCACTCACTCACTCACTCACCACTCACCACTCACTCACTCACTCACTCACTCACTCACTCACTCACTCACTCACTCACATCACTCACTCACTCACTCACTCACTCACTCACTCACTCACTCACTCACTACCAACCAACCAATCAACAAGCCAACTTCTGACCGAATCACTCACTGACTGAATGACTGAATGACTAACCAATATGTCCATACTGACTCACCTGGAAAACCTACTGTTTTCAAAGGCATCCAATTAGAAGTAAAATCTTGTTTTCATCAAACATGCCCTAGCCAAACACCGCATCCGTATCATTAAAAAAAACAAAAAAACTCCTCTCTTTTTATTACAGTCACACAGCGAATGCGATCTAATAAATGAATGCTAGTTGTCCACCCACACAATCACCCAAGATAGCGCGGTTGTTCACGTCAGCCGGCACCCAGCTGGAACAATAATGGCGAAGGAAAAGCTCAGTGATGATATGGCTTGACAGAACAACTCCAGTCTGATCATCTGTAATTGGCACAGGAACCCAGCAGCAGGCGGCGTTTGTGTGTCCTGCTTCAAACGGCGCGGCAATTTATCTTGGAAGCCAACATTGTCGTCGAATCGCCGTGTCTGCCAGTTGGAGTGGCATCATTCCAGCTGACATTTGGTATTGTCTTTCCTCTGATCTGTTTTATTTGCTGGCCGGTTGTTGCCGAGGTCAGAATGTGTGATGTTTTTGGGAGATATATGAAATGATCAAATCGGCTCACGAATCTGAAGCAGACGTATACCTCTCCCCCCCTCTCTCTCTCAAGTTATCTGTCCGTCCGTCCGTCCGTCCGTCCGTCCCTCCCTCCATCCATCCATCCATCCATCCATCCATCTATCTGGGGTGCATCCATGGCCTAACTGGTAGCGCGGTTGGCCACATATCTATAGTACCTGGGTTCAAACCCCTGTGGGGCTATATCAGGAGGGTTTCATCTTTCACTTCCACTTATTACCTTTGTAGGTCACTCAGCCCATTTAACCTACCTTGTGCTCAAAACTGGCCGTAAAACAGCAACATTTACAACATGTTTTAAGTCTCTCTCTCTCTCTCTCTCTCTCTCTCTCTCTCTCTCTCTCTCTCTCTCTCTCTCTCTCTTCTCTCTATATATATATATATATATATATATATATACATACACACACACACATATATATATATCCATGTGTGTGTATGTGCGTACGTGCGATCGCGCACGGACGTGCGTATCTGAATTAAGTGTAATGCGTGTACATGCGCATCTCACTCTACACCCTTAAACCGTCCACAGGAATATATATGTGCAGCCATTCAACGCCGTTAAATTTCATGTTTCAGAACACAGTCCCATAAGTGGTGGACATGTTATTGGTCGGAGCATGTTTCCGCACAGTGAAGCATAACTTGTCCATGATCGAAACGAACTGACTGTTAATGCAGCAGAAACCGTCCGTCATCAAACATTGACGCTTCATTATCACCAAAACCTCATCCAATAATAACAAAATAAGATCTCCCGCCGCCAATCAACAATCTCTCCATTCCCGTAAGGATAACCGCAACGACAATAATACTCTATTTGTTTTTGACACCGAATTCGACTGGACGAAATGCGAGCACACGACGAGTGGGGTAATGTATTTCGCGAAATGGTAATAATATTAGCAGGTCTGCCATCACGACGATAGTGGCGACATCTCTCGTCAGTACGACGTTCTGCTGCTCGAGTGTGGAGCATTTCAAAAGAATTTAATTTAGACGACGGAACTAATCAATTCGAAGAGAAACCCCATCAGATGGTAGTACTTCGCCACGGGAAGAAGTCCTTTAGATATGATAACATCAGAGTGTATCGGTCTAGTACCCAACAAAATAGTCCTTTTTATAAGGGGAAGTGTTAATTTTAGGACGTTTTCTAAACACCTTAGAGAAATCGTTGAACTCGAATGTCACCCGTTAAGAATACTGAAAGAGAAACTGCCTTCGTCTAATATGGCTGCTGCAAGGATCGGGTAACACGAATCCGTGACTAAATCTCACAGGACAAAATCTCACGGTACAAAATCTATCCGGATATAATCCCACAGTACAAAATACCACAGGATATAATCCCAGAAAGTGAAAAGAGAGACAAAATCCCACACAATAAAATTAAATTAATTAGTAATTAGATAACTACATTTTATCACAATAATTTATTGCATTCCGTAGAGCTCATTGATACAAATTGCAATTGCAATTTATATTTCAATGGGCTCCAATTACAACAAAAATTTACGTCATCAATTAACTGAGCTTACTTGAGCTAACCTAAGAAAGATACTCCATGAAAACTGAATCGGAATTTCATTAATTTACCCGGTAATAAATAAATGAAAATTAGTCATTTAATTTTATTGTGTATATTAATAAATAAAGAAAAAAAGTGTTTAAAGTAAATCCCTCTTTTACTTTCTGGGATTATGTCCCGTGAAACGGGTAAAACATCCAGCAATTGCTATCTAAGACCAATGTAATCTGTTCATTACAGGTTTGTTTGGTTTGTGTGTGTGTGTGCGTGCGTGTGTGCGTGCGTGTGCGTGTGTGTTATCACATCCATTGTAGAAACACAATGGTAAAATTGTTGAGTTCTCCAAGGTATCATCAACATAACAGCATTATTATAATAATGATCATCACTATCATCGTCCATCCATCCATCTATCATCATCATCATCATCATCATCATCATCATCATCACCACCACCATCATCATTATCACCATCGTGATCATCATCTAACCGAAGTTTTAATTTAAAATAATTTATTATTCTGGATCGGAAGTTCAATGTCTTGTCTTTTCACTGACAACAAATAAGACGGGACTTTATCCTGTGTTAAATGACTTTTTTTCTGGAATAATTGGACGATGACTTGCAATAACGAAATAAACTGAAATGAGAATATTTACAAAAAGGGTCAAATAGTCTACAATTACAGTACATTAAAAGTTTAACTATAACAGTAATTATTATGTTTCGCTGTTGTATACGTTTAGCACTGGAATCACCTAGTTTATAAGTCAACAACTATACAGGGATATATGGAATGATTCCATCAATAACTCCCTTTCATTTATCAACCTAAAACCTAAATAATGACACACACACACACACACACACACACACACACACACACACACACACACACACACACACACACACACACACACACACATATATATATATATATACGTTGATACGCAGAGTAAAAAACAAACAAATTAATACGGACAAATTAATAAGCCAAATACCAATCCAGTATATTATAAACTCATTCGGTGTTCATTATTTCACACGTGAAACGATGTCAACTCCAATTGACTGTTACTATCAGTAAACATATTTACTTCCCTTTGGTAACACACTTATTGGAAAGTATAACAAAATTCAGTGGAACAAGAATAAATGTATTATATCGTATTACTACGCCACCCCAAAAGCTGTTACTTTGAACTGGTGGGACCAATGGGCACCAGACACTGCCCAGATCGCGCTGTCGACGTGATCAGCGAGGGAATGAAGACCCCCCCCCACCACCACCACCACAAAAAACCCAAATCCCCCACCCCGACAACAAATAGAGATCCCAGTTTCTGAGAGGATGGTAAAAGCCGGATGTGTGTTACCTGTCCTCAGTCTCCACTCGCCGTGGTAGTTCCTCCACTTCAGAGCTGATGTGTTGATACTGCCATAGGTGATAACTATATGGTTGACTTGTATCATGCTGATACACACACACAGACGACACATACACACACACGCAGACAGACACACACACACACAGGCAGACTCCGCTAAGCCTATATCAATATTATCACAGACTAGCACGCTGCCAGACGACGCCTCTTCCCATCTAATCCACCATCAGGGCGGCAATCATTAATTCCACTTCCTCTTTACATACAACTTTTTTCTCCGGATCGGGAAAGACGACTCGGCCGTGTCCCTTTTCTCGGCCGGCGTTCTGAAATCCTCACGCGGCGCTTCATCCCATCACGAGTCGGCTAGTCTTTTTCCTTTCCCTTTTTTTTGTAGCCTTCCTTTCCTCTCCCTTCTTTTTCGCCTCATGCGAATGACGTTCTTTCCGTTTCGGTGCAGCAGCAGAAGCGACCGCCTCCCGCCTCCTCCTCCCCCCCTCTACCGACGTGCACTTTATGGCGTCTGGGAACTTAATATCCGCGTAGAATAATGCGGGAATTTTTCAATCTTCCATTTCATCTCGTCGCATACTTCAGCCGATGGCAGCCATCAGCTTCTAGGACGAATCGAAATGTTGGCTTTTTTCCTTTCCCGGTTGTTTATTTGTTATTTTTTATTATTTAGGAGAGGAGGATGCCCTGGCGCTGAATTCCGCCTTTCCCGTGAGGCTATTTGTCGAATCGATGGAAATACTTCAAACGATACTCTCCACCATGAACGAGGTCGGGAGGGATGTCCTCTTCGGGTGGGAGTGGGGGGTGGCGCGAGTGGTATGGATGTGTGTGTGTGTGGGGGTGGATGCGATTAGGAATCAATCTCAGTTGCTGACGGTACCGGATATGGGAACCGTAACAACCGCATTCCACGATAGTGAACATCGCCACAGCAGCGACGCCATGACGTCATGGCGTAGGATACTCGACATATTAAATAGTATATTTTCGTAGGCACAAAGCCTACAGAGTGACGACCGCTGTATCCCGACGAACGAACGCCGACAATTGTTGAATTCGTGCTTATTTATTCTTTAGACGTCGCCCTCGAAAGGAAGACGTTTTATTTACCCGACGCAGACAATGTCTGTTGCTTGCCTGTAGTACTCCTTTCTCAATATTGTCGCTGGAAGAAACACTCCCTGGCGTGTTCGTATCGAGGAATTGGGTAATCCGCGCTTATAAGCCGACCAATATCAAAACGACACTTCCCCCGGTCGTCGGGATCCGGGCGTCTGCTCCACGGAATAGCTTCTTCTCGGCCGATCCTCATACTTCAGAGGATTGTCTCGACTTACTGCGTCGTCTTTATGCTATAATGTATCCCGAACGGTCGCTCGCCCGAGTAACGACGCGACACGGTGAACGCCGGAGACCGGCAGGCCGCAGATCCGGTAGACGAGTAGGCCACAGATCCGGAAGACGAGCAGGCCACAGATCCCGGAGGTCGCACGACGTTCAGATACAATACCATGTTTTATGCGACGAACGCCGAGATTTATGTCAGCCGCGGGAAGCCTCCGCGTTGACCACAGACACACACACACAGCCGCCGGTTGTCATGATCCAGATTCGGGGAAGGCTGATTTTTATAACATCGCCGACGGCCAAGACGTCGGGAGAGCCGGTCTCGTAAGGCCAGCCGCGGCTACGCGCGCGTAAGGTCACGACAACCGTCGTAAGTCACTAGTCGTCTGCCTCACATGCGGCGTCCAGTGACACAACTGACCGTAATGGCGTAAGTCACGCAGATACGTGACATTCTACGGAAATCAATAAAGATGGCGGATATATTTCGATGGCAGGCTCTATTTAGACGGCGTATAACACATGTACCATGAAGAAAATAAAACGAAAAATATCCATAACATTTATGTTCTTCATACCGGATCAAGGATCCGTCGAGAGGAAGTTCGTTAACTATCTTCGGTAATCCGGATGTGTGAATGAAAAATCGGACAATTTTCATTTGCCCTTTTGGAGCAACGAAGAAGTCAGGAGGAAGAAGCCTAAATGAATTATTTACCTGGGAGTTGGTTGGTCCTGACTGGAGTGAAACCCAGTCTGAGGGTATGTTGGGTGTGGTATTTGGGTTGACAATTAGCTAAGGTGAGACAACACCGAGTCAGTGCCGTTCATCAACTACACCATCTTGGAAGGTCATTTTGTCGCCGTGCTATCGGTGTAGTGAGAAAATTAACAAGTAAAGTACTACAATCGCATTTCCGTAAACGATCCATGCACAGAAAACGCTGATAGTACGTATTCCGGAATGATTACCAGAATAACCGGATTTTTCCGGATTACTGCTGTGGTACTCTAACTTAGTACAAAGAAAGCCGACGGTTAGTGGCTTCACTATGACCATAGTAATATATATATATATATATATATATATATATATATATATATTTTAAAGAGCTGAGAGGGGGGATGAATTTAAAAGAAGAGACGGTATCTAATGAAACTTTCCAACGTCTGCCAAAGGCCAACGCCAAACGCAGACGTTTTATTTGCTGCCAGTGTACAGATGTCAGACATTAAATGCTGTTTTATGCGGAGTCTTCCTCGGCGTGAAGTATTCATGCTTGTGACAGGCGATTTGGATGAAGGATGGCCGAAAGAGTCGTTCAGCGGTGCCTTCCTCCGCCGCGTCAACCGGTCTGATTGTGCACAATAAGGCCAATGCGTCTGCCTTTATACGGCTTTAACTAACGGCAGTTGTAAGACTATTATTTTTCTTGTACAGCAGAACAGCGAGGTATGCTAACCTGGCTACGTATACCGCATTAACCCCAAATCCGTTTATATTGCTCTGTTCAACGGCATGGAATGTTCTTATAGTCTGCACGTGTACACCACAACGGGGTTAGTGTTGCCGTGTGTACGGTTGAACAGCCTATTGGTGCGGGCACATGAATTCATTTAGTCTGCCCGCGACAGCATACTGAGCACTTCTGCCATTCAGCACTAGCACAGCTAGGAAGGATCCCACACAGCACCAGTTGTCCTCGTCGAGAAGCAGATGTTTGATCCGTACTGCCATCAAACCAGTTCACCGAGTGTACGTATCGTTTTTGTTGTTTTCGTCGGCTCCTTGTGGAATTATTCCTTCTATTTTCGGTTCTTTTCTCTCGTTTTGTTTTCACGCCATGATCGTACTCACCAGCGGCGAAAGCCGTTATGTCACGTGGCTGGGTGATCGATGGCTTTCTGACGTTTTCCAATCGATGGGAACGAAATATCTGCGTGTGACATTTCGAGGTTCTCTACAGCTCCGAGCGACAACTGTGCACCGAGAGTACTCTGCCAAATTAGATCGCTCCACTATCCCGCAGACTGGCGCATGTATGCTCCATCGAACGAGTCGCCGGACGAGCTTTCCCTAATCGGGATTCGTACTTCGGAGACGCCGATGCCAGGAAAAGGGCAAAGGAAAGCAACGATTCCTATAGGCTGTTGAGAATTTTGGTTCAGTATACGCACACACATACACGAACACACGCCATGACGCGACGAACAACACGGCGTCCTACGGGAGCCAGTCACACAAATAAATCCCGGTGACCTTGAGAACGTATCCGGTCGTCGTACCAGCGCCTCCTAGCGATTGCCGCCAGTAAGAAATCCATCCCAAGCTAAAAAGACGCAAATTACTTCGGCACGATAGCGGCTGTGATAAGAATGTATCAGTTGTTGGGATCCGTTCTGCGAACACCACTGAACGCCGATAAGGATCACGTGGCGTGAATCTGCTTCCGGGTTTCGAGAGAGTTCACGGTTATACGCAAACGCAAGGCAAGGCGCTCGGCCCAGCACACACACACACACACACACACACACACACACACAGAGACAGCCTTTCCCTCACTCTCTACGTCAGCCTCATTCTGGCATAAGGACATACACCAGTTGAGGAACGATACGCCCCCACCACCCCTAACACCCGCCATCTAATAAACTGGCCTAAGATCTCTTTTTTGGGGGGAGAAATTCGGTCGCAGGAAAAACGTCGACGCTGCATATAATTTTCACATCATTCAGGTCTCGGGAAAGATGGGGGCAGACTGGGTGCGGCTATGGGACGGGTGTCTGCGCGGGAGACAGACGGGGGTGGGGTGGGGGAAACGAAGCAGCCGGCTGGCTTGGTCACCATTTAGCAGGTGTTCATCGGTGAGGTAGGCATCACACGGACCGAAGCTTTTATGCGGATAATATTTCGCAATTTGCAACGCGGAGGATGCGTAATTTGAAGACAATGAATGTATTACCGACTCAATATAATAAGAGAACCCGATTTCCTCATCCTTCCCCCTTTTTATAACGTCTACTCCCCATTTAATTTTCAATTTGTAATTCTTAATTTAAAATTATATTTACCACCATCTGCATTAAGATGCACGTCCGTTTCCTGCCGATTACCACAAACACTTTAAGGTAACCACGATTTTACCATTATACCAGTAACTATAATCCTTTTATTTTTGAATCGAGCTACCTAGTTTAGGAGAGAGAGAAAAACCCTAATGAACATAATAATATTACAGTACTTTAAATTGATCTGGTACTTCATTTTGGAGTGTTCTAGTCTTGCGTTTTAGTCTCGAGCAGATTACAACAGATAACGGGCCATCCGTTTAAACTTTCTGACGTTTCATAGTTGATGTCTTTTCGTTGTTTCGGGATGTTCCCATTAAGGCTATGGCGAAGGCCGCGGTAAATGGCGGCGATGGGTGGGTGGGGGATGTGTGGTGTAGGAAGCGAGGACGTGGGGGTACTCCTGAACCTAATTACCATGTCAATTATGATACGTCTACATCGTTCTTATCAAACGATTACAGCGACAAACATTGAATCGCTGCGCCGAACTCCCAGACAGCAGGAGGTTCTTCCTCGTGCAGCAGCCGAATACGAGCCACGATCTATACACAAAACGAAAACCGTTCGAGTCGATCCTTCTTCCGAATTTCCTTCCCGTTCGCTCGTCTCGTCGAAAGTCGGTGTCGCAGAAAATAGTGTCCACGACTAGAAAGTGGATTATACCGAAAACATCTTCACTGATGACGGTGACTGATGTTTCTATTGCCGTGGATTTAAGTCGACGACGGGATCTGACGAGATGTATATTCCCTAAGCTCGCCGCGTGACCGGCATAAGAGATGCTTATAGTTTTGTAGTACGTATTTTTGTTTTATATTTTCGACATATCGATGCGATATTTCCAGCCACGAGTACCAGTCGTGTAGGATGAAGTCAAACGGTTTTATCCCAGTCGATCTAGAGATAATTCAACTTCGACAACAGCACGTATTCAGTCATGGTGAACAAAACAGGTTTACAGTCCTAGGTAGGCAGGGACGCATGCACGCAGACAGACATGCACCAATAAACATGCAGGCATCATTTCATTTGATACCCCCGACACACAAACAAACAAACAAACAAACAAACAAACAAACAACAACACACACAACACAAACACACACACACACACACACACACAGAGAGAGAGAGAGAGAGAGAGAGAGAGAAACAGTGATCAGATACATATTTCTAAAGGAAAATAATTCCAGTACCAATAATAATTACCTTTAATTACTTATAAATCAGTTATTTAAGTCAGACCAATATTTTCCCCCTTCAGCAAAAACGAAGAAGAGAAGTGACAAAGACCAGTCAATATACCTGTCTCTAATTACTGGTAAACAAAGCCGCTGGCATGCATATATCTGAATCGTACCAATAGTGATATGGCACCGAACAGGAAATCGTACCAACATGTTACTGCTCCCCCCCCCTCCCGAGACACGAGTCATGACAGCGGATGGATTGATTTTTGCGTATTAGACACTGTCAGACATGTGACAAATATTTACAGCACAAAACAGGGTTTCTATAAACAGAAACCCTTTAACAGAGAATATAATATTTCTGACAGAGCGAGAGGGAGAGAGAGAGAGAGAGAGAGGGAGACATACACACACAAACACACACACACACACACACACACACACACACACACAGAAGAGAGGGATAGAGAGATAAACACACACACACACAGAGAGAGAGAGAGAGAGAGAGAGAGAGAGAGACAGACAGACAGACAGACAGACAGACAGACAGACAGACAGAGAAAGAGAGCTAATATTGTTGGGGCTACTAACACCGAGGGCGAGGAAGAAGGACCACAGTTCCGGGGCTGACAATCTAGGTAATGGCAATGGGCTACATAATATCAATAGTTGATTGCCACCAGAATGACGAACACCAAACATGGGTGGCATGGCTAACTCGGATGGTTAACGCGTTGGCTAACGGGATATCTAACTGCTCCGGTCAACACAAAGCCTAATTCTTATCACAACGGCAGGGACCACTCTTCGATGCGGTGGCTAACGGGGATAGCCAACATGGTTAGCCGGCACGTCGGATTCCAGCGAATGAAGAGTTCAGCCAAATCGTCGGCAAGCTAACCGAGACATGACCTTATAATAAGACAATTTCCTTATAATGTTTGTTGATAGACGGCATAGGCCACCTCCCCCTCCCCCCATTGTTTGGCTTCTGTTATACGATATGATACAATCTAAGTCTTCTCCAGACACAAATCAATTAGAGTGAAAGTGGTGGGGGGGGGGGGGTCATGTAGGGGGTCTAATAAATACAGTATTTGACATACGAAATAATAATGATATTATATTAATAATCGCACAAAAGATTTTAAACAACTTCAATACATTGTAATATGAAAGGTAATAGCTGTAATAGGGCTATAACAAATATTTCATGTAATACTAAAATGACAAAGAATTATTGTAGACGTAATTACAGCTTAATACATATAAATTAGAGCTCCCCCCCATTTCCACTATAGAATCGGAGGTATTATTATCAGTTTCAGGACAATAGGTAATAATTGTCACTTCACTGATAGCATCTTTATCTCTTAAATATGTCATTCGGTTAGTAAGATAACAGAAATACGACAGATAATGAGACAGTATTTAGGAAAAGAATGTATTAATATCTAAGAGTTTCACGATCTTCAGCGTGATGGGATTACGATAACTACTATTACAACAATAATAATACTGATACACACACACACACACACACAGAGAGAGAGAGAGAGAGAGAGAGAGAGAGAGACAAAAAACAACAAAAACTAAACAAAAACAGACACAAATATCATATGACGTAATTATTTTAATAATTAACAATCCTTTAATATATTATCATTAATTAACCTTAGAGAAGACGAGTAATAAGTAACAACGATTGCTTCAAGAATGGCATACGTCGAATGTTAACAACACATGACAATACACGTGTTGACAATAGATGTGTTGACAATAGATGTGTTGACAATAGATGTGTTGACAATAGATGTGTTGACAATAGATGTGTTGACAATTTAAAAGGTTTGATTTATTGATCAATGATGAGAGAGTATTTAAACTTTATCAATATTATTCCTTCTTCCGCCCCCCCCCTCCCATATCTTCCTCTTATTATAAATAATACTAGAACAATTACTACTTTTATTGATACTACTAGTACTACCACAACTACTTTAACTTTTATATTACTATTCGTATTTCTACTACTACTATTTTTACTACTACTACTACTACTATTACTACTATTATTATTATTACTACTACTATTATTAATATTATTACTACTACTACTATTACTACTCCAATACCAGTTCTACTACTACTACTACTACTACTACTATGACTGCTACTATTACAACTGATACTATTACTACTGGTACCACTACTACTATTACCACTCCAATACCATTTCTACTACTACCGTTACTATTACTACTACTACTACTACAACTCCACTACCATTTCTACTGCTGCTGTTACTATTACTATTACTACTACTTCTACTATTACCACTACCATTTTTACTGCTGCTGTTACTACTACTACTACAACTACTATTACTACTTCTACTACTACAACTACAACTCCACTACCATTTCTACTGCTGCTGTTACTATTACATTACTACTACTTCTACTATTACCACTACCATTTTACTGCTGCTGTTCACTACTGCTACTAATACTACTACTACTACTCTACAACTTACCACTACTGCTGCTGTTACTACTACTACTACAACTACTATTACTACTTCTACTACTACTACTACAACTCCACTACCATTTCTACTGCTGCTGTTACTATTACTATTACTACTACTTCTACTATTACCACTACCATTTTTACTGCTGCTGTTACTACTACTACTACTACTACTACTACTACTACTACTACTACAACTCCACTACCATTTCTACTGCTGCTGTTACTACTACTACTACAACTACTTTACTATTACCACTACCATTTTTACTGCTGCTGTTACTATTACTACTACTACTTCTACTATTACCACTACCATTTTACTGCTGCTGTTACTACTACTACTACAACTACTACTACTACTACTACTACTACTACAACTCCACTACCATTTCTACTGCTGCTGTTACTACTACTACTACTTCTACTATTACCACTACCATTTTTACTGCTGCTGTTACTACTACTACTACTACTTACTACTACTACTACTACCATTTTACTGCTGCTGTTACAACTACCTACTACCATTTCATACTACTGCTGTTACTACTACTACTACTTCTACTATTACCACTACCATTTTTACTGCTGCTGTTACTACTACTACTACTACTACACTACTATTACCACTACCATTTTTACTGCTGCTGTTACTACTACTACTACTTCTACTATTACCACTACCATTTTTATGCTGCTACTACTACTACTACTACTACTACTACTACTACTACTACAACTCCTCTACCATTTCTACTACTGCTGTTACTACTACTACTACTTCTACTATTACCACTACCATTTTTACTGCTGCTGTTACTACTACTACTACTACAACAACTACTATTACCACTACCATTTTTACTGCTGCTGTTACTATTACTACTACTTCTACTATTACCACTACCATTTTTCCTGCTGCTGTTACTACTACTACTACAACTACTACTACTACTACTACTACACTACCTACCATTTCTACTACTGCTGTTACTACTACTACTACTTCTACTATTACCACTACCATTTTTACTGCTGCTGTTACTACTACTACTACTAAATACTACTACTGCTGCTGTTACTACTACTACTACTTCTACTATTACCACTACCATTTTTACTGCTGCTGTTACTACTACTACTACTACAACTACTACTACAACTCCACTACCATTTCTACTACTACTACTACTACTACTACTATTACCACTACCATTTCTACTGCTGCTGTTACTACTACTACTACTACTACTTCTACTATTACCACTACCATTTTTGCTGCTGCTGTTACTACTACTACTACTACTACTACTACCACTACCATTTCTACTATTGCTGTTACTACTACTACTACTTCTACTATTACCACTACCATTTCTACTACTGCTGTTACTACTACTACTACTTCTACTATTACCACTACCATTTCTACTGCTGCTGTTACTACTACTACTACTTCTACTATTACCACTACCATTTCTACTACTGCTGTTACTACTACTACTACTTCTACTATTACCACTACCATTTCTACTACTGCTGTTACTACTACTACTACTACTTCTACTATTACCACTACCATTTCTACTACTGCTGTTACTACTACTACTACGTCTACTATTACCACTACCATTTCTACTACTGCTGTTACTAATACTACTACTTCTACTATTACCACTACCATTTATGCTACTGCTGTTACTACTACTACTACTTCTACTATTACCACTACCATTTCTACTACTGCTGTTACTACTACTACTACTACTACTACTACTTATATTACTACTGTAATTAATAATTATTACCTTTTCTTGTACCATGATAATATAATAACAATAAATTGTCAGACTATTGGTAATGACCTTGTGATGTGTTAGAACTATTAGTAATGGCTGTGATGTTTTATAAATATTCACAATGGCTCTGTAATGTGTTACAATTATTAATAATGGTCTTCTGATGTATTATAACTATTCATAATGGACATGCAATGTACACAGAGTGTGCATAATGGCAATAATTTTGTCGGTAATGACATCTTATAATGGTAATAATATGTGCAGTGCCTGTTTATAATATGAATATGTTGTATATTAATTTTTATATTTTCTATTCAAGATGTTCAAACTAATCGTAGTGATTAACTGACGTGTAATTACTATTAACAATGGGCATCTAATGTTTAAAACTAATTTACAATGAACACGTGATGCGCATATAGTATTTATAATTAGTTGCATGAAGGAGGCATCCAGTTTGTCGTACCATGAGTAAATTCTGTTGAAAAATTTAATTTAATTTGAATATCTTTGCCAAATGAATGAGCATATTAAGAAAATTGGCGAAACAGACACACACACACACACACACACACACACACACACACACACACACACCACTCACTCACTCACACACACACACACACACACATATATATATATATATATATATATATATATATATCGTTATAACGGTAATCCATCATAGATGCAAAAAGATTTCCCGAAAAGCAGTTCCACAGTTCCCCAGTTTCCAGTTCCACAGTTCACGTTTCTGAACGATGTGAGTATAACCGCATACACTAAGGACTCTTACCAGGGTGTACCTATCTACTCGTGAGCTAATGGGTTGAGAGTGAGTCTGCCAGAGTTAGTATAGCATCAAAGCCGGTGAGTAGATTAAACTTTAAATGTGTCACATTAACCGTAAGTGTTCGGTTGAGTTCGGGTAGTTGATCGAGTTTTTTTCAGTATAAGTAGATTTTTTCGGTGGTCCTAAGTAAAACGGTTTGGTATTTTTAATGCTCGTAAAGAAGTGTGGTTTGGTTTCGTTGCTACTATGTCTTACCAGAGAGTTCCCATGGATCTGTATGACTGTCTACACACACACGCACACACACACACACACACACACACATATATATATATATATATATATATATATATATGCCAACTAACTTGAGAAAACTGATCTATTATGAATATGCTAGGTTTATAATACATTTTGCATAACGAAAACTGGCCAAGCTATAATTAATTTGTTGCCCCTTTACAGATTAACTAACAACGTTCACCTTTGATGTTTACTAATTTATAAACAAAGTATTCAGTCGTAAAAATGTATTCAATTATTGAATTATTTACCATTCCGTACAATTTGTCTAACTCATACAAAACAATAATACAAACTCTCACCCAATACTTGTACATGCTGTCCTTCTCTTTATTTTAATTGTGGATTACTTAAAATTGTCATTAGATGTATGAAATATGTCTTGATGGCATATTGCAGAAATAATTGTAGTTTATTGATCAAATAATTTTGCATAGATATCAGCCCCCCCCCCTCTCCCAATACATTATTCGTGTACAACTTGATCTGTCTGTTATATTTAGTCATAATAAGGTCACACATAATTATTTATTCATCATAGGGTGATGGCATATGAAACTTGAGGAGGTTGTTCACTTGTTTAAAGTGATGATTTCCTGATATCCAAATCAGCATCTACTTGAAGCCCCCCCCCCATATATATATATATATATATA
>JAODUP010000068.1:1330000-1360000 GCA_025642065.1 Paralvinella palmiformis | reverse complement strand
GACGGTTCGCCAACGGAGAAGTCGGCAAATAGTTAAACCTTGATTCCCTCTGAAAATATAAACTCGGCCAGATTTCCGACCGATGTCGAAATGCATTTGGTGACGAACAAACGAGTCGTGTACTCAGAGAGATGCTGGACTGAGTATTGCCTAGTCGGAAAAAACCAACAACAGGTGGTAGTGAACATCTTTGTTATTAGTAGCTTTAGAACAAGAAATGATGATGATGATGATCAATTGTTCTAAGATACTTTACACTGTAGATAGAAATGAAGGTGTTGTGTTTCAAAAATAAAATATAATTTCAAAACAATTAAGCACAGAGCTAGTTATGAATTGATAATTATAGGCATCTAAATGATTTGTACATTGTCGATGTGAAGACATTAATTATTATATATTAAGCATAAAATAACATATTGCTAGTTAATTTAGAGGAATTATTTTAATAAACTACCCCTATTCATAATCACAACATTAGTTCCAGCATTAATGGCAACGATGGAGTGATTTTGTTTGTAAAACTAAAACCAAATCTACGATATTTAATATCAAAGTCGTGAAATAGTAGAATAATTTAAACGAAGAACATTAACAGATTAAAAAAACACATAATTATTACAAAAAGATTTTAATTAAAAACAAATTACATGCTATTACTAAGTTATTCATAATAACAAAATAATTTTTTAAATATAAGTATATGAATATAGTTATTTTCTGTGTTTATAAATTGATGTATTTGTACGAGTATGTGTGCGCGCGTGTGTGTGTGTTTTTTTAATTTTTATTTAGGTATGTATTATTTATTGATATAATTTGTTATTTACTTGAAGAATGTTTTCAATATAAACATCGAGCTTCTTACATTCTCCTTCTTAACTCTGTCCTAGTTTATAAATTATAAATGTATGATGTTGATTAAATTTAATTTCCTTACCTATTTTGTTACATCTGTGATTGTTATATATTTATTTAAAAAAACTAAGAAAAATACGATTTAATCTAGACAGCGATCTTATTCCTCAAACTGGAAGTAGACTGCAGGAAGTATTGTTTACCATGCGTTATTGCGTTAATTGGGGGCCTTCTCAAAATAAACGCAGACACAGATCGTCGCAGCCCCACCGACCTAGATATATATGAATGGGAGTGTTATTGTTGGTGGGCACTTGTAAAGGTGTAAATAAAATGCCATGTCGCGTTCTGCGTGTTCTACACGGAGTCATTATTGCTGAAGCTAAAACCGTGCTATATATACTCCGTTTTTGTGACTCTATGCCACCCTCGTACAACGATCTACAGAGAGTTGGTCGGCGTCGTCGAGATGTCATATCGTGTGCCATTGTCGTACACTGTTGAATAAATGATGATGACGGCTTGAATCGAAATAAAATCTTGTAAGCCTCATCCGTTATGTAGGTACGATGTGGTGACACTGATGGTGACATTCGTGTCATCATCATAAATATCATTATCATCATCATCATCATCATCATCAACACCATCGTCACCAATGACCACATTCACATAAAACAAACACTGCAGCTTGTGCCCGTCTTGTTCAGCAAACCGTTCATCATTGTCTGTGAGCGATACATCTATAATGTCACTGTCTTCTGTCATATAATGAAACGAAGTATGTCACAAGTGATGGTCGTTATCAGTCACTGATTAAGTAATGTCAGCGAACAATGAGTAAAACAATAGAACAGAATTTGTTTTAAAAACAACGAATATTCCACGATCCAGCATCCGGGAATACAGTTCTAGGAGGGAAACCATGGCAGGACAAAGGCGAAATAATGGGAAGAATCTGATTAGTCGACAAAATTACGGATTTTAACAATATATATATATATATATATATATATATATATATATATATATATATATATATATATATATATATATATATATATGCTGTGAGTCATCAGACGAAATTAATTTTATCTCTTACATTATACGCTACAGGAGTACTTGTTGTGATCTATTATAAATCTGGGTTACTTTTATTATTTATTATATCGGAGTCTTACGAAAGGATTCCCTCAAGTCACTCCTCAACAACACAACGACGACCGGCAATAAATTACGGTTTGTTGGTGGAATAAAACAAAAACGCCTCATCAACTCATCAACGCCTCTTGAGGATCAACTCCACAGAACGGTGCCGTAAACAAACGGCTGCAACACAACAACAATGACAACAGCAACAACAACAATAACAACCCCCCCCCCGAACGTGACACGAATCACGGTTAATTTACGAGCGACGCCAACAAAACATGAGGACACATTCACGTTCTTACCATTGTCCAGAGAGATATCTGACGACAGGTGTCGTTGTTGCATGACCATGCCGGAAGTGAAGTTCGCGTTCGAATGTCCCGACGACTGCAGAAGGCAGTTAACGGCTCCGGACGAGCCGCGCTCCGCGTATCCATCCCCGTCGTTGGCGTTAGCCGCGGGTTGCTGATGGTGTTGGTGATGATGATGATGATGGTGACTGTTCAGTTCGACCATAATCATGTTCGATGACATGTCGGAGCCATGAAATCTCGGGGGCGACAGATCTCGCTCACCGACGGGCTATCGATATCTAGAGGCAAAGGCGTGCGATTTGAGGAATAATCCACCGCTGTCGGACAGCGCGCGACGCACTCGAGCCACTCGGAGAGATGGCAATGAAGGGGCAAGGCTCTCCTACCCTGCCCCGACTAGACCTATAACCACGTCTAAACGGTAACTCACCCATCTCAACCTACGAGTGCGCCAGTCCTCTGCCGCGGTGGTCATCTAACACACGCACGCACGCACGTACACATACGCATCGCGCGCACGCACACACCGCACATACACTCATACACACACCGCGCGCGCACACACGCACACACACGCACACACACGTACATACACACACCGCACATACACACAGGCACACACCGCACACACGCACCCATACACACGTACGCACACACACACTCGCCGTCCACCGATATCTTGAAGTACCTTATACGGCCATCCTGCTCTGTCTTACTTACTAACTCATTCCAGGCTTTTTATGCCCGCCTCTCTCTCTCTCTCCGCGAGCGAGCGAGCGAGCACGGACTGGCGAATCTCCCCGGAGCTGGCTTCCTCATCGTACATAATACGAGCACATGCTGCTGTTGCTCCAATTACAGCACCGATACACATCTGGAGCCGGACTAATCTCTTCTGGCCGGCCAACTCCTAGTACTGCCACCAGGACGTGAACGATTTCACCATTGTCTAACGGGCTACAGCCCACCCCCACCCCCGTTCTCCGTAACCACTCGGCCGGATCAATTATTCATAAGCAAAGGTCGCGTACGCTCGCCGAATTTCAACTCGATCCGGTCAAAGAGATAGATAAACAAAGTGCAGAGCGAGCACGACACTTCCTCAACGGAGATGGGGTGGGCTGGGTGGGCCGAAGTTGGGCAGGAGCGGATCCAGTATGTGTGACACTCGCCGTATCCCGTTCACGAGTGAGACGGACGCCGTCAGCTATAAGCTCGACGACGTCGGGGAGGCGGGAGTTGGGGGTGGGGAGGACGGAGTTGGAGGAGTTGGGGGCCGCTGGCGATAACGAACCCGGACGTCGATAAACGGAACGAGAGAGCGACAACAACAACAACAATAACAACATGTAAACAACACTAATCGAGACTCACCGCAATCCGGATAGTTGACGGTCAGCGTACTCTCCCTCAGCTCCAGGGGGCTCTGATTGACGGCCAACAGACTGCCGCTAGGGGTCACCATCACCGCCTTGTTCTGGAACTGGCCGTGCGGGCTGTAGAAGCGGAGATCCTGAAGCATGATGCCATCGGTTGGGGAGCTCGGCGCCGTCGACACTTCGTCGTAGGTGATCTCGGGGGGCGACAGTGAGTACATACCTCGAGTGGTGACGATGTGGTTCCTGGCCGGCGATAATCCATCCGGCTGTAACCGGGTTGGGGTCGGCGATCGGGATCTGTGAGGGATTTCGGTAATCGTACCCGACGCGCCGCAGTGCCTCGTACGCGGTGATCTGGATCGACTCCGCGGCTCTCCCGGGCCAGTCGACGTCGTCCGACTCGCCCTCTGGTGGTCTGACATCGACGGGGAAGCGTCCCGCCGATCGGCGGCGTCCGGATCTCGGGAGTGTTCCGGCGACGACCGGATCTCGTCGTTGCCGCGTTCTGAGCCATTTCTGTTTGGATTTGGACTGAGTAGGTGGTGTTGAGGACTTGAGTGTTCGCTGGAGGCTGGATCACTCATGTCTGGTTTTCAGCCTGTAAACGATACAAATTGGATAATTAGACTTCTCGAAATGATCTGGATATTGATTCGATTTTAGTAATTCTCATCTTTCTCACATTGCTAACGAACTCTCGTAGCACGTGCATGGCGTGCGCGTGCGTACCAAAGACGTCGCCGAAAGATGGCGCTGCGGTGAGTCGACAACGATCTACGAAAGCAGAAGCTAATGTAGATTCTCTCGATGAACTGTTAGAACTCATGAAGTCTCCCCCGTCGGCCAACTGATCCGCCGAGATTACATCATCCGGAGAGAAACCAATCTCTTCTAAATCCTGAAAGATTTGCGCATTCGCTGTACAGTAGACCTACTTACACACACGATCTTTGCCCCGTTAAGCAGCGCACATAATACTTCATTGTGGTATAGACCTTTTTTTTACATCAGCATCGCCAAAACTAGACCACAGTCTTCCGAATATCTATATGATGTAAGCTAATCCATACCCCTTCGGTTCAGTTTCAAGCAGCAAGACAAAAACGTTTTCCTACAGTAATTTATTCAATGTCTTTCACGACTCCGTGAAAGATATCAATTGTGGTGATTGATTGAGCGAGTAGGGTTTACACGGCGTTAACTCGTTTCAGCCTGTACTTATGACGATGAAAATAACACAGAGGACCGATTATAAACTTCAAACCCGCATGCTATACTTAAACAATTGGAATGGAAGCTTCAACAATTGGATGTCAGCATCCATGCTTTGAAGCTTTTGAGTGCTTAAAATGTCAATAATCGAGGAATTATATCGTTTATTTGTTTATTATGGTCGTTCCCTGCCCTTGCCCCTTATCTTCGACTCTTTGACGTGGTGGTGGTGGTGTGTGTGTTGTGTGTGTGTGTGTGTGTGGGGGGGGGGTATTGTATGTCTCAGTGATCTAGAGATCTATCCTAACGGAAGCTTTGACTTCCGTTCGGAATACCCAAACTGGTCAATGGGTAAAGGCTAGACTGATATGGACTAAGGGATTGTTGATTCCTCGGGTTAGGCTCAAAACGTTTGGTTGTCGGCCATTCCGCTATACAGTACCTACATTATGGAATCAACTCCCAAACAAAATGAGACATTGTCAATCAATCAATAGTTTAAAATCTATCCTTAAGACTACTGTTGTAACAATTCATCTGGTCCTTTTTATCTAGTCTACTCACTTTTTATGTAAAGTATCCCAGAACAACACAGTTGAATGTGTTGCTACCTAGAACCACATTATTATTATTATTATTATTATTAATTATTATTATTATTATTATTATTATTATTATTATAAGGGTGAAGTAACCCTAACAGAAACATCGAGTGCTGAAATCAGAGTTATTGGCCCGCACGGCGCACCATACTCGACCACAGTACCACGCATCAACAGCTATCAGGAAACGAAAAGACGAAGAAGTGGTACTCTAAATCCGGCCCATCTATATACGATCAAGATGTAATATTTAGAAAAACGATAAATATTCCCAACAACAACCTTATTGGTGTATAATAATAATCAGCGGAATTTAATACCTCACTTTTCCCAATGGTATATCGATAAGACCAAATCGTGACATACATAGAGAGATGATGATGATGACGATTGATGTGTTACGGCCATTTGTGAATATGGTAGGCTAAATGGGCCGAGCGACCTCCAAAGGTAATGAAGCGAAGTCAAAGATGAAACAACCTTCAGATATGCCCACGCCGACATTCGAACACGGATGGTAGTGATCCGTGGTCCAACACGCTACCACTAGAACACGGAGGCGCCCGACATACACATAGAGAGAGAAACACGTTAATGGCGTCGGGGGGGGGGATCGTTGGTGCTGTTTCTCTACAATTGCGGCTCTCCGATTGTTTGTACTTTAGCAAAGGTGAAGTGGACGGTCGGAGCGTTATAAATCGTCGGACGATGATTTGGATCAAAGTACGCCGCCACCGTACAGCGCATCATAAGCTACGAGTTATCGGATGAAGGTCACGACCTCTGGCCTATATAAGTCGCGATCGATGTTTCGACACCATTCGACCAGGACACCGCAGCGGCACGATTTACCAACGGAGCGTGGAAAAGCAGCGGATGACCGGCATCCGACTGAAACGAGCGGTTGTTTTCAGAAGAGATAGATAAACCCCTCCTCCCCAACATACCCCACAAATTATAGGTCGGTCGACATGCCTACAGGTTGGTGGGTTGGGTCCCCCCCCCCCCGGTTCGCCTACGGTCGTATAGGTGGTGCCACGTGTTATGGGTTCAATATTTGAAGCTGGGAGTACAACTGGAGCGCCGTCAGACATCATCAGGCCTCATCCCATGTATCCCCATGGAACCCCCCCCCCCCGTCGATAAAATAAACCGCCACCACACATTATAAGGCGGCATATGGCAATAAGAGAAAACAACCTCTATAACCAATGAATATCATCGTAAGGGGACGATGAGTAATAGAGTAGACCACGAAACACCACTTCCCCGATGTCATGAGCGCCACACATTTGTTACGTAAACATATATTTGCGTTGTATCGGTTTCGTGTCCCTCGATAAGGACATCTTCAGAAACGTTCCTAGTTCTGATTAATAAGCCATTGGACGGCTTCAGCCTCTTGGTGATATCTATTTGACTGGACCACAGACAGACGGCTCACAATATGGATGGATGCTATGAACGTGTTGTTATATTTGTTTTTTAATACGAGCGATCCTCCACCGCCATCATAAAATCGTCAACCTACTGAACCCTGGACTGTCTGACCAAGCGGATAATTTTGCTTTTCACCAGCGACACCAATGCTCCAAACAGACGACTACATAAGATGGCTTCCAGCGAGAGAGAGGGGGGGGGGGAGAGGGAAGGGAGAGAGGCAGACGGAAGCCCTGATGTAGGTATCGGGATGATGTCCAGCATGACAGTCCCGCGGCAAGGGACTGGTGAGACATTACACATGTCTCAGCAAGAAAAGTCGCCACTCTCGATTCAGTCCTCTGAAGAAACGTCCAGAGTTTGAATTCACGGTTCGAGATTCTCTGTGCCTGTGCCTGTGCCTTATTATACACAGCTAAAACACACACACACACACACACACACACACACACACACACACACACACACAGTCTGACAACAGATAAACATAAGTCACAACTCGAGTTACAGCAATAATAATAATAGTCATGAGTAATTTTATGCTATAAAGTGTATCCTTAGGTAAAATGTAAATTTCTGTTGTGTGTGTGTGTATGTGTGTATGCGCGTGTTTTCTCAGTGTGGAAAAAAGCACTGGCACAGAGAATCTTGAATCATCGTGAATTCAAACTCTAGACGATTCATCAGGGCACTAAATCCAGATCGACGACTTTTCAGGCTGAAACATGCCCCATCAGTGTGTGTGTGTGTGTGTGTATGTGGGGAGGGGGGAGGTGTACTTCTATCCGTATAATGGGGATAATATTGAAATATTTTAAAAACCTCCTCTCAGTTTATTTCGTCGGACCACCACCATCAAGCAGCCAATCATCAGACACCAGCGCTGGCAAACCCTAAAAGTTATCAGCCCCGATGAAAAGTTGTCAGCCCAGGTGCTGGGAGAGAATAGCAGCCCAGAATCTACAAAACAAGCTGGACGTGCATGAAAAACAGTTGGGGGCAATGTATAGACTAAAAATACTAGTACATGGTCATAATAGTTGATTATTTATGCATGATGAGGTGAATAATTGTCAATGGAAATGGGTTTACAAATGTAGGTGTGGCGAGGTCAAGACAAAAAAATTAAATAACTCTAAGCTTATTTTCACAATTGGAAATAAAAATCAACTAATGGTTTAGTTATTAAGCATCCATCTTTATTTTAACATAAAATATTCCTTGAACAGTTTATTCACTGGCAAGAGCAAATTCCTCTAGATAAGAAAAATCTGAATGACAATCGGAGCCTGTAGCTGAGTCACTTGCGATTACTGCCCCCATCTGCTTCGTCAACTAGAGCACGTGTAAAACATAAACAAACGATTTCCGCGCACGCGTGATGAGATTCAAATTCACTTCCGCCAACATTTGCAGCAAAAAAACATGTTGAAAATGACATTGGATAAATTATTGTTTCTTATTATTTTAACCGTTTTATTTGCCGCCCAAAACGTAGAATAGGTTGAATATCAGCAGGACCACCGGGTCGGCAACTGTAGAAAGATGTACGTCCGGGTCAACAAGTGCCGGCTCCGGGCACCCGGGCCGGCTCTTATTTCCAACACTGCCCGATCAGTCGTAGAAAACGGAACGTACCGACTGACTACCTCATGGATCAGTCACAATGAGGCTAATCATTCCGTTCGGAGGAGAAAAAGTCAAACAAAAACCCAAACGAACGACATCAAATACGTCACAAAAACACCGAAATGATACCTGGCTACGACGAATGGACACGAACGTCTGTGACGGTACATGACGACGACGACGACGACGACGACGACGATGATGATGATGATGAGCTGATGAAAACACAATTGAGAAGCATTTCGAAAATATCTTGGTACACATCTCTTCCACCGAACAACAACTTCACTCCGCCATATTGGCTCAGCTAGAGATTTTTTGGGTATCCTACATTATACGATCGAGATTACCAACGATGTCCAGATGATAAAAAAAAACATCAGTTGATATACTATAACACACACACACACACACACACACACACACACACACACACACACACACACACACACACACACACACACACACACACACACAACACACACACACACACTTTCAAATGGGAAGCTATTATTCATTAAGTTTGCCCACTGACAGTTCATTTTGTGCGATCTTCGTTGCACCAAATTTATTGTATTTAATACTATTTTATGATATGACGAGGTGGGATGTGGTGTGTTAGTGTGTTATATGATGTGGTGTGTTAGTGTGTTAGTGGGTTTTATTATATGATGTACGGTTATATATAGGGTAGTCTACAGCGTAGTGATGTATAGCATGCTATAGTCAACCACCGACTCTTTGGGCTCTTGGGTTACAGCGTAGGACTCCTTATCCAAGGTCATGCTGTGCGGGAGGTCGGAGGTTCGAATCCCAGTCGTGGCACTATAGTAGGAGGAGTTTTTCATCCAGCCAGGCAACTGGCAAGGTTTTCTCCACCGAATATGCCATATTGATATATTGTAAATTCTAAATTTATTTAGAATTAGCCTCGTGGTGAAGCAGTAAATTACAGAACATATATGTGTCTGCCTCATTTTCACATACAATAACTGACCTTTGGGCTATTTTATTATTATTATTATTATTATTATTTTATAGTACAGTGTAGTGTAGGGTAGTTTAGTACTCTAGTACCTTCAAATGTTAAAGAAAGGACAACCGTCTTCCAGAGCCGCCAAAATGCCAAATGGGCGACGTTTTAAATGCCAAAGATATCCGGGTGTGGGGGTGTGGGGCGGTGCCAACAATTATCAGCAACGTCCCTACAACCATCCATGCCACCCGCCGATAGATCAGCGCTAAAGGAATCGCATAAACAACTGACACAGCGACTGATCGATGATAGAAAATGAAAACCTGACGAATAAGCTACTCGGGGATTACTATTGTGACGCCGACCCTTCCACTGTTATGGAAGAAGGTGATAAATTTGCCGGGAGGCTGGGGAATGATGGATGCGGATTAGGACGAGCCCAGAGATAACGAATTGTCCGCCTTATCGAGTAATATACGGACCGAGTATACGTGGCCGGTAGTTACGTCGGTGGGCCACGGTACCCGAATCTCTGGATCAGTAACGTTCGAAGGCTGGAGACTTGAGGTGCGCTCGGGTCAATTTAATCGAAGAGGTACAAGTGTTATTTATAAAAGGCAACGGGATAGTATTTATCTGTTTATTTATTTATCTATCATACAACGGCCAAGGATCGGTTCGAGTGATGGTGAGATATTTCTATCCATAAACAGTGTTTTGGGTACCTCATCTATAAACCATTAAATGATGTGAGTCCTCAAATATTTCCATCATCCGTAGCTGCACAACTCAGGTCATCATCCGGCAAGCAGGATGAACTATTAAATCATCCATGACAGATGGCACGCTGTAGCGTTTAAGGTTCTTGACCAAACGTTTCTCCTCAAGGGTAGTTCCTCCGTGGTCTAATCGGTAGCGCATTGGACCACAGATCACTACCACCCGAGCTCGAATCTCGGCGTGAACATATCCTAAGGGTGTTTCATCTTTGACTTCGCTTCATTACCTTTGGAGGTCGCTCGGCCCATTTAGCCTACCATGTGGACAAAAGTGGCCGTAAAACATCAATCATCATCATCATCATCATCATCACGGGTAGCTCATTTCTGACCTCTCCACTCTGCATCATGGCGGACCATATTGCTCGGCAAGTTGATATCGTGCCGTCGTCAGATTTAAAGATGAATAATCATGAAGCGGCACCGGAGCACCTCGTCTTCGTCCCCATTCATAACCAGAACAAAGAGAAAGCGAGGAAGATAGCTGTCGCCTCTTCACGTTCTGGTCAGACTTTCACACTCCACGTCGGCGATAAATCTCGCCGGCCCCGAGTCGGCGGAGTTCGTCCTGTACATTTGTTAGAAACGTCCGAAGTCGACCCTCGACGCCACCGAGAAGAAGCCCCGGGAGATCATCGGCTGCGACTTACTCGTGGGGGCATCGACCTCTGGTGGCTGTCGTGAAACGTGTACAGCGGCGGGAGCGCGGGCCGACGGCGGGTGACGGCAGTTGCTGGTTTACGGTCCCCGATATGAAGAAACAAAACCCCCGCTCCCAGTGATTAAGTGTCGTCTTATGAAGTGTCGATCAATCAACAAGGAGCGTACAATAAGTGCTCTGGTGGCTTGCTGGTATTATCGCCCAGCGGGTTTTCTGCCCCAACGAGCAGCATACTGATCCAGAGACGGGGAGGGAGGTGGGAGAGTAGTGGGAGAGGGGGAATAGGGGCGCTACTGGCTGACAGGAACTGCTTTGACGGTCAACTTTGTTCTGTTATGTTCATTGCGAGATATTTTAGTAATTGAATTAATTCTAAAATCGGAACTTTCAACCGGATAGCAGACATATTTTATGACATCAAAAATAATTCAAAACATTAAAATATAAGTGTTTATGAGCCAACGAACTGTGCCATTGGCAAACAAATCATTGGATACTTGTTAGGCGGTCACTTATAGTTTGTGTACACTTTCACAGCAAATGGTATACAATAATGGCCGAAATGGCAGCATATTCGGCGGAGAAAACCTTGTCGCTGGCAAAGTACGTGCATACACTTTGCTATCGAAGAAACACATTTACCCAATATCCCCCCACAAAAAAAAGTTATATTCACGGCTCACTTAGACAGTTCAAATCCCAAGTATATTAATAACAATTGATATTTGCGTCGAGTAGATCTTTCACGATGCGATGCCGACACGACTTCCGGCCATTTCAATACGCGTCGCCCTATAAACAGTGGGAGCACTTATTTCATCGTGTCCCGGACGACCACGTTCAAACATCACGGCCGTATCACAGCCGTGACATTAATCTAGCCCCTAGCCAATGTATCATCTGTGAATATCGCATAAAGAACGACGTTAATATAGGAGATAAGCAGTCTGGTCATATCGTATACGAGCGGGAGATGGACCAGCGATGGCGACGGTGGTGGTGGCGGGCGGTCCCCGTCCAGTGGCTCCCCCTATGGATGTATTAGGCGAATCCACAGACCCGGGGTGGAGCCACGTGATGGATGAGTCGCGGCTGAGAACACTATGATATCATCAGCGACTCTTACCACGAGATAGCGCTATTTGAAGTAGCGACATAAACAACGATGAGCTGGTGTACTATATCGTTATTAATTAGCATGAATGAACTGAGAATGACGGTGTAAATGTTATCATTAATAGGATTAATAATTGTTGAATTAATATAGGATAGATTGTCATACGAGACAATAATGTTTACGTCACTGATGATGATAATATTGTTTTGGCTATTTCTGGTGTAATTCTTACACGATATGAAAATACAACAATGACAATAATGGTACAGTAGTTGCTGTAATTTGTGTGTGTGTGTGTGTGTGTGTGTGTGTGTGTGTGTGTGTGTGTGTGTGTGTGTGTGTGTGTGTGTGTGTGTGTGTTTCATGTTGCGTTCATCTCACTGGCATCACTGCAAAGCATATTATCAGTGAATTTCTCATCATAGCTGATGGCTCAGTAAAATTAGTAAAGGTGATTTTTGGAAAATATATTGCCATCAAAGCTCGTGTCATGTCAATATATCCACAGCTGACTACTACCAATTCAGGATCAATTCTTATTATGTGTAATACCTTTGTTTTATATATATATATATATATATATATATATATATATATATATATATATATATATATATATATCAAAAACTTGTAACTCATATTATATGGAATACCTGATTAGTATATCAATCAATAACCTTCGGTTGGTGCATATCTCATAGGATCAATTACTCAAATATATGATAATATGACCACAGATCTTTGAAAGCTGTCTTTGCTGCTAGAGATAACGTATTTATTTCAACATTTTAATAACAACTCCTAAATTGATCAATGACAGTGCACCTGACTATCGATGCAATCTCCTGTCTATCAAACCGTCATCCTATAAAATATCAAGTCATCCAAGAGATTCTACAGTTAGTGTAGCAGACCTCACTCTGTGAAACAGGCTGCCAGAGGAAATTAGTGGCGCATCAAATTTAAAATTAAGATTTAGGTATCTAAATATATCGGTTTAAATGTGTAGTGCCTTTTAGTAGCACCTCATACTAACGGCATTAAATCAAATTATTATTATTATTATTATTATTATTATTATTATTATTATTATTATGAGTAGTAGTATTTTTTATTATTAATAGTAACAGTAGTAGTAGTTAAATTAGTAGTAATGGTAGAAACAGCAATGTCAACATTATTTAGACAATTATGATTCTAGCTGAAAATTTAAAAGATCACCAAAGGTTGCACATGTTAGAGACACAATAAACCATTCCGGATCAAAGCCACGGTTTGACTGATACTGGAAGCTATATTATGAGACTCCTCTATGCACAACACACCTCCAATCAGAAAATACAAAATCTTTGTCAAACATTGTTATCGTGTAATCCGCTAAATTTGGACAAACAATTCACACTATGACAGTACAAACTAATAAAGTGCTTATTCATCTATAAAACACACCAATATCCATCTGTAAGCACTCTGGTGTTAGTTCCATGGCTGACATAAACATTCACAAAAGAAGACTCGTGCCTGAGGTCTCCCGATTAATGTTTACCAACTCTACTGACTGAACTATATCGTGATGTCAGTTGTATCCGTTTTAGTTGCCTTACCAAATCTACGAGTTGTAATAATAAACATTTCAAGCAGAAAATCGGTTTCAACATTTAAATGAAAAGCGTCAACGCTTAGACATGCACACGTAAGTATCAGGTAAAAGATATCCGTCGGCCGATTTCTGATTTCAAACCGTCTATAATAGACTCACCGAGAAGAATTGCCCGTTAAGAATATCGTCCATTTCTTGACGTCACTTTAGGGAATAGCGACACCAAACGCCTAAACAACACACGTCAATCAAAAGAGATCAAACGTAAGCAATCAGGGGAGGGGAGCCGACAAATATCGACGAGACCGGATAACATTAAAGACCAGATTGAAGCTAGTTGTCGGCGAAACGCCTCTATCGGCGTAAGAGGGTGCCTCCGTGGTCCAGTTGGTAGCGCGTTGGACCGCAGATCACTACCATCCTAGTTCGAATCTCGGCGTGGGCATATCCGAAGGGTTTTTCATCTTTGACCTCGCTTCATTACCTTTTAGCCTATCATAAGCACAAAAGTGGCCGTAAAACATCAATCATCGATCATCATCATCATCTATCGGCGCGAGAAAAACACTATCTGCCGACGCCAACAACTGACATCTGGTGAACGTTTCCGTTTTGATGAAATTGTCACGTGGGGATTGTTCGGATTTAGCTGATGAAAAAATGAACGACGCCCGATGACTGATTAGGGACACGTGACACGAGAACTTCAATCGTCTGGCCAGATTAGAGGTATTACCCCCACGATGACCGCCGCCATCTTGTTGGCCTTTCCGGATTGATGTTCGCCCATTGGATTATGCCGGAAGCGATCGCTCGCGAGTCGGTTCGTATAAATCTGCTCCGTTCAGATATTTGTATATTTGTTGCGCGTGAATTCATTTTCCGATTCACCACCCCTTCCCCCCCCCCCCCCCCCTTCTTATCCCGATATATGCCTTCCGACAAACATCGCACAGACACGCCGCTGTTCGAATCACTTGACTGGGTGGCGATCCTGGATCTACTGATAACCCCAGAACCTATTTACGATGTCGGATTGTTCGACAGCATTTACTCGGAAAAACCAAAACAAAAAATAACGACGCATATAAATAAATAGCTCGTTAATTAACCTGAAGTACAAACACCTAAACATCCAGTCGTAAAGGTGTAACTAATTAAGGTGTGGCCCATTCAGTGCCAACTTCACTTATCCCGTTTAGAGGCCAATGGCCGGTTGAATAGAACACTAGAAGATCGGGACTTTATTCGCAATTAAGCATCCAGGTGTGTTAAAGGCAAGATTATACCCTGAACACACGATGTCAATAAACTTTAATTCGATGAATACTCGGCTTACAGTTGAACTGAAGTTGGCGAAATATCAAGAATCACCCCCCCACCCGTTTAAATATTATATAAATTGTAGAGAAATCAATTAGATCGTTTTACAGTAAAAGACAAAGAAGATTCCCTAAAATATTAATGAGTTGGGATGTTCTATTTTTGTGTGTGGTGGGGGGGGGGGCAGGATGTTTCGGTGACAATTACACCAATGTTTAACGTCAAATCTAGCATCATCTATTGTCAATGCATCTTAATCAGGGCACCAGATCGCCTTATTAGGTAAAGCCCAGTTCACTTACCGGTATACAGTCCAGACCAATCCGAATATTATAAGGACTCTGTAGCAAGGTTACCGCCAATATACATGTATTAGCATATATATATATACGCGCATTAAGTGAGCCGCCGTTCTGTTATTCTGGCGAAATGTTCCCAGTCGGGTACCGATGCTGACCTTGAGGGTTCCATCCCCCCCCTCCATCCCCGGGGGCTCCCCATCCAATCATTAAGTGGTATATGTATCGGCCAAACAGTAGCTTGACAAGTTTGCTAGGTAGTGAACTCGGTTAATAGACACACACCGGCCGAGGCCTAAAGCTGTAGGACAGCAATTCTCTCGCCCAAAATTATACCGTATCAGTCAGTATCAGTAATATCAGTCAGTTTCAGTCAGTATCAGTAATATCAGTAGTATCAGTAGTATCTGTAGTATCAGTACTATCTGTAGTATCAGTAACATCAGTAGTATCAGTAGTATCTGTAGTATCAATAGTATCTGTAGTATCAGTAACATCAGTAACATCAGTAGTATCAGTATTATAAGTAGTATCTGTAGTATCAGTAGTATCTGTAGTATCAGTAACATCAGTAACATCAGTAGTATCAGTAGTATCAGTATTATATGTAGTATCAGTAGTATCTGTAGTATCAGTAGTATCAGTAGTATCAGTAGTATCGGTAGATTCAGTAGTCATACATTTTCATCTTCTGGCTGCAAAAACTTCTAAGGTGTGAATCGACCTTCGAGGATTGGCATTAGTTTAGGTCATTGTTCGAGGTTAAACAAAACACTCACTCACTCACTCATACACACTAACTCACTCACTCAATCACCCACTCTATGAACGAACTCTATGAACGAACTTCTTCATACGAGAAACGCTGTTATTGTTGTTGTTATTGTTGTTGTTATTGTTATTGCTGTTGTTGTCGCTTCTGCTGCTGTTGCTGCTACTCTTGCGATTTTCCCATCTCCCCTTTCCCCTTAATTCTTCCCGTATCAAACATCCCCCCCCCGAACATCATCGTAACATATATCGAACCCACTCAGAAGTAAACCCACTCATCCATACGAGACACGACTCTACTCATACACACTCATTCGTCCACATTCGGGCCCCAGATCAGCCTAGATACGACTCATCCGTCCAAACTCAGGGCCCCAGATCAGCCTAGATACGATTCATCGGTCCAAACTCAGGGCCCGAGTCCGACCGAGACTACTCATACACACACTCATCCGTCCACACTCACGGCCCGAGTCCGACCAAGACACGATTCTCCACTCTTACAGACTCATCCGTCAACACTCAGAGCCCCAGACCGGGAGAGACTCGACTCATCCGTCCGCACCCAGAGACACTACTCCACCTACACACGGACGAGAACGAGCAACGAGTTAAAGGGTCAACGTGGAAGAGAATAAGCGACGCCGCGGAACAATAGCCAAGCCGCGGCGAGAGGCGCTCAAGAAACGATGACGTCGTCGCCGAGCGTTTTAGGGACGTTTAGAGGCGGGTAAAAGGTGGCGCCACCGTTCAGCGCATTCTCCCGAGCGATATTAAACGAGAGGTGAGTAGGATGGCAGCAAATCGATAATAGTCGATTAGTTCGTCGTGCCAGTATCGTCGTTCAGGTACCCCGAGTACTGGATTTCCAGCGCGAAATCCGACAGGTAAATGTCCACGTTGGGAAATGAAGTATTCGGACAGCTACGGACGCCCTGGGGGGATTAAATCTCAGCTCTGGTGATGGATTAAACGGCAGCGGATTTCTAAACATTGTTTTTTCCGGATCGATACTTATTCCACGGCCCACTACCGGATCAGCCCCCCCCCCTCCCCCGATCAATGTCCACGATATTTATTTTAATAATTTATGCATCGGCCAGAACCGACGGAAGCGCTTCGCCATTATGTGCAGTTACTGTAATTGTTTTGGGAAAGTGATGCCAAATGGTAAATGCAGGAGAATATTGAACCGCTACAGAAGATCTATCTGAACTGATTAGCCGCCAAACTATATGGTTACATTATGACGTGTGTGTGTGTGTGTGTGTGTGTGTGTGTGTGTGGTGTGTGTGTGCGCGCGCGCGTGTGTGTCCACGCGCCCCGACACGTGTCCCATTGCGTCCTTGCTGACAAAATAATCCCCATTACAAGCTTTGAATTAATTAATTATTCACCCACAACTTGCCAGTTAATCAGCTATAATTACTAATAACAAGGAGCTAACATTCCTAAGCCGCGTCATACCCTTCCCCCCACACCCAAAACCACCCACTCCACCCGACCCCACTCTCTTCACCACCCGCCACCCACCGTCTAATGATGCCGCGACGTGACGCCCTGTGATTGATTACACTTTGATAAAAGAAGCCACACACACACACACACACACACACACACACACACACACACACACACACACACACACACACACACACACACACACACACACACACACACACACATCATAAAATATTGAACGACGCCTCAAGTCGGGATCCTGGCTAAACAAAGACTTCTACTCTATATCTTGATATCCGGAGTCCATTTTGTCACTGAGTGAATAATTCACCGGCGATAAAGCTGAATAACAAGGTTCGGGTGGATATTGGGTGCCGCTTCTCAGCTACAAGTTAGAGCGATTGGCCACAGATCTTAACCGCCCGAGTTGAAATCTCGGCCTGGGCATGTCTGGGTGGTGTTTCATCTGTCACTTCGCCCCATTACCTTATCTGGAGGTCGATCGGCCCACTTTGTTGGCAGAGTGGCCGTAAGACGTGAAACATCCAAGCTAAATGTTCAATACAGTGGCCAACATCATTCGAGACTGTCATTCGAAGGTCAACTCTAGACTCAGTATGAACGTTGTTGATGTTAACTTCGGCTGATGAGCAGTCGTCTTCCCCGTAACATCGGCTCATTAAGACAATTAAACAATCCATCATTGATTCCCGCTAAAGTATCAACACGAAGCTAGATTTTCTATAACTTTACCAATAATGATGCTGTATCATAATCCACTCTAATATTACGCAATATGTGTTTAAAATAATGATATTATACAACGGAATATTTTATTCGTGCAGTTGGTAAAGGTATAACATGTGCCTAAAATCGTCTGAAATCAATGTTTATAACGTTTGATTGTTGTCGTTTTATTCTAAGACACTAGCTCTATCATGTAGCCATAGCTGTCGTATTTTCATATCCGTGTCTAAATTAAGTTCCATATATTTGAGCAATGTTGTCATTGCTTAGTTACGCTCTATAACGTATATACATATATCTACCAATTCATTAGATTGTGTTTTTTATTGACATAAAATTTCTATAACATCTCGCCTCCCTCCCGACTAATATTCTAATATTGGTATTCCCGCACCTTTTAAAGTCCCATAGCTATACTATTTACTCTTTAAACGTACTCATCTACAATAGAGTTGACTGATACACGGACACTTGGTATGTCTGTTCGTATTAGGAAGAGAAACCTATTATGTAGATTACTATATAAATACCGTATTGCATTTGACACAATACTCTAAATTCCTGCTCTCTGCAGTCCGGAATGTCATCTTAATTGTAATTTCACGACCTTTTGTTTGCCATATAGGTCAAAATAGAGATGCTTAACATATCTGTCATATTCCTCACAAGTCGTGGTAACATTTATTCCTCAATATCAGCTGTTATGTACATCTTCTTTCTCCGGTTAAAAGTGATGGGCACATATTTGAAATGTGGTATATGATTATGTGACGCTGAAACCACCTTAAATTTATGTTATCTCTCTTGCGTCATCTACCGTTAAAGGACCAAAATACACCTTTATTTACGTCGTTTGATCTGAATCTGGCTTGGCGTGGCGCGGCGTGGGGTGGCGTGGCGCGGCGTGGGGTGGCGTGGCGCGGCGTGGGTGGCGCCATCTTGTTTGTGACATTATTAGAATGGAAAGAATCGGTTTAGTTTTCGGTTCATTTGTAAACAATAATGAGGACGTTTTTACTCCAGAATAAAGTTAAAAAATACGGCCTACTAAGTGCGTGTAGCTGGATGTCAAAATACTAGGACTATTATGAAAACAACGGACTGATTTTCTGAAGATCCGGATGGGAAGAGATTGTGGTAGGAATAGAACGAGAATAAAAGACAAAACTATAACTGTCACTCCCGAAAGCGATCCGGTATACAAATAAATCCGCCTCAATGGCCTCATGGATTAGAGCGTGGGACTCCCTTACTCATGGTGATGCTGCGTGGGAGGTCGGAGATTCGAATCCCGGACGTGGCATTTTAGTATAGGAGGAGTTTTTCCGTCCAGTCAGGCAAATGGCAAGGTTTTAGTCCGCCGAATATGTCAATTCTAAATTTGCTTAGAAATAGTCCTCATGGTGAAGCAGTAAATTACAGACCATGTGCCTCTCCCTCATTTGAGATAGATAAAGCCACGTTAAATAACTGTCATTTCGGATATAATTATTTATTATCACAAACAAAATTGTCAAAATATTTAAAAATAATCAATTATAGATAAGGTTGCTTATTTTACATTAGCTCGTGGTATCTTAACAAACCAGCACTGCAGTATATATATATATATATATATATATATATATATATATATATATATATAAATAATAATAATAATAATAATAATGTATATTTAATAAAGCGCCCTTACTAGCAGGAGCCATTCAAAGGCGCTGAACAATCAATATGTAATTAAAAATCCGAATAATATGTCTGTAAAAAACCTGTAAGTGATTTAAAAGATATTTATCGGTGAAAGCGACCTTGAGCGGGTGTGTTTTTAGAACGGATTTTTAATTTTCAAGAGACGACGCATTTCACGATAGAATCCCATACTCACAGATAAAAGGATAACCCGTCGGCTTCTCTCTAAGCTACTGGTTCGGAATATACGTTTTATGTGATCTAAAATGAAGCATCGCCCCTTTGGAAAGATGAAATGTTTTTGGTCAATGTTATTTTTAATGGATATTGTTGTATATTTGGGGCATGTCTACTGACCGGCATTCTCCTAAACGATCGGGCACCATCGTCGGTGTTTTAAACTTCCTTTATCGTCCCTCCCCGTGCACGTGTGTTTTCCTTTTAACTACCACGCAAACAAGCGAACGACTCGTATCCGTTGGGTATATATATATATATATATATATCGAATGGATTTACATCGGATTTTCAGCTCGGCAGTTGATATCTTTGTTCAATAGCAGAGTAATAACATAGTAAACATATAAGTACGGGCTTAACTTATTCAAATGAAGTAATTTGGGTTTTCCCCAACTTACTTCTAATAAATCAGTATTATTACGTACTGCTTACTCAAGTCTCAGTCCATACTCATGACAGTTACAACAAAACAAACAACAACAAAGCTCAGAGTACAAAAGAATGATCTCGCTCACTTTGGCGATGCGCTCGTTTTGTGATTAACGAAGGAGCCGATTTCGATTATCTTAAACATGATCGATCCGATCGATTATCGAAGGAATAACACCTGATCTAGATTTAAACGTTATCTTTAATGGCCATTTTCACTTTTAATATTATGAACCGAATTAATGGACTTTTGCTATTCAACATCTGACCACAGAAAGTACGCCGAGTTTACAGACTTACTGGCATAATTAGTACAGAATATTTACTGAAGAGATTGACTTAAACATATTCGGATCCTGACCTCTAGATATATGAGATCGTTTCGGAAATAATATATATATATTTATTTAAAAAACAACAGTTACCCGTCACCTTCAAGGACATAACTTGTTTTGGGTAATTTAACATCCAGTATCTAACAGTATTAAATCAAGTAAAATATTGGATTGATAATCACTTTAGGTGGCTGTTTTACGGCCACTTTTGTGCACAATTTAGGCTAACTGGGCCGAGCAACCCCCAAAGGTGAAGTGAAAGGTGAAACACCCTTCTGACATAGCCCGGGCGGGGTTTGAACCCAGGTGCTATAGATATGTGACCGACCGCGCTACCAGTTAGGCCACAGAAGTGTCCGCTTGTTGATTAAATTACCTATATATAGCTTGAATACAGTAACATGAGATAACTACATCGCATCAAATGTAAATGAAATATTAATTGAACAAAAAATTTGAAAAAAAGTTGTAGTAATATGACATTAATAGATGAAGCTATTACATATCAAAATTATACTCAAGCCCTAATTAATCGGATCACGCGTTCACGAATATAAGTATTCGGGGAGAAGTTTCGCAAAAATAAATTTCTGGAACAATTTAAGCCTCATATTTGGGCTGAAACTGTGGAATAAAAAAAAACTTCCGTAGCTCAGAAACATCAACACACCCAAGACATAACAAATGTTAGGTATATATTCTGCTAAATGAACACGTGTCAGTGATATGTTCTTTTATCCTTCTGAGCAGAGATTAATTAATTGCTAACACACTACCTCAGTGAATAAATATGTAAAACAAATATATTACATGTAGGATACTAGGTGGAAATTTTCAAATTTCCTACCTTTGGGTCAGTCACCTATTATTAACTATCAAAGGATTAGTCGGATATATGTAAGTTATTATCTTCTTGTTCAGTATACACGTAATTATTGCTTCAGGCATTATTATAATTATCTAAATGCTTATGTAGTTGATTAAAACATATATTTTACTATAAATTCCTATTCACTTCAAAATCCAATTAACACCTACTAGAGATGTAAATTGTTGTAAAATGTAAATCACAAATATTCAAACCGATTCCAATGCCTGACCCCCTTACTGACAACCTATATGATAACATAATTGTAATAATTAATATATATATATATATATATATATATATATATATATATATATATTATTTAATGTATTAACAACTAAGAAGTTCAGTGATTACTTTACTGGTTACATAATTGATTGGCTGACACCTGTTTGGATATTTCATTCCACAGTTTTTCTCTACTAGATAGATGCCAAAAGGAAGTACATATTACTGATTGTATAACTGATTACATAACTAGTTATACCGTTGATTACATCGCTGGTTTGCTTCGCCGATTACGTCATCGATTCGTTCAGTGAGTAGGATCAGTGATTAATCAACTGATCAGCTAATAATTCTGTTACGCCCCCCTTCTACAGCCTCACATCAAATCCAGACAGACAGACAGACAGACAGACAGACAGACAGGCAGACATTTCGCGGACATCGATTAAAACGCGACCATCTTTTAGTAAATACCGAGCCGACAATTTCGGCTTCAGTTGGCAATCAACTCAACCTGACAGGTAACAAATAATATGTGATTAATTATTTCTGTGTTCCTCCTCCTATTCCCCCCCCCCGACACAGCATCAGACGATTTGTGTCTGCTTCGCGGAGCCAAGCGTCTAAACAATAGGAACTTAGAGATAATTTAATCGCCAGACCGGCGCTCCGACTTTCGTCACGCGTAGCTATTTCGTCACCAAATCCTGGGTCAGGGCTCCGCTTCCGGAACGAGTCGCTGCCGCAGTCCGCCGTTCCGGAATCATTCTCGTAAAGAAAATGAACAACTTTCATTTTACGCTTCATTAGCAACCGCAGTGATTATCTTCGGGGGTAGGGGGAGGGGGATGGTGTGGAGGAGGTTTCGTTTTGGATATAGAAGCCGGCACAATGGCACACATATATATATTTCCCGTCAGATCGTTGACAGCTGTGATTGATCGGATAAAAGGCAGGATAATTAGTATTATCTAATTCGGTTATGAATTTGTGAAGTGGAAGAATGCGTCGTAAACATCAAAAGGCAACACGTATTTGCTGTAATGGAACGAAATGGAAGGTTGTATCTGAGGGGCTAGATTACGGTACCGGATGAAGGTTGGAAAAGAGATATGTCCCGATATGATTGGTATGAGGTTGAAAAACATACAATGAGGCATTATGACGTCATAGTAACATACTTCACTATAACTTCCCTATTACCATGTCTATAGGAATCTAACCCGATCGACTGATATAGTAACATTTCTGTCACGACTTAGCCATAATTTCACTTTGGTTCTCACATTAGAGCCACTCATAGTAACACATTATCAGAGAAGAAACCCCACGCCCCGCTATCTACTATTATCACTCATCATTGTTTATTTTAGTTGCTGATGAAATTTTCGTGTAAATGCATAATTTGATACAGGTATCAAACAATAAAGTGTATATACATGTATATATATATATATACATGTATATATATATATATATATATATGTATATATATACATGTATATATATATATATATATATATATGTGTGTGTGTGTGTGTGTGTGTGTGTGTGTGTGTGTGTGTGTGTGTGTGTGTGTGTGTGTGTGTGTGTGTGTGTGTGTGTGTGTGTGTGTGTGTGTGTGTGTGTGTGGCTTAGGGACTGGTGAGACATTACACATGTCTCAGCAAGAAAAGTCGCCACTCTGGATTCAGTCCCCTGAAGAAACGTCCAGAGTTTGAATTCACGATTCGAGATTCTCTGTGCCTGTGCCTTATTATACACAGCTAAAACACACACACACACACACACACACACACACACACACAGACACCACCACCACCAACAACAACAACCTGACAATCATTAACTGACAACCATTTACATAGGTACTTGCTTATCATCTACATAACCATCACACCCACCCAGACCGTTTTCCAATCACTCGCTCACCCACGCAGACACCCACCCATACACCCACCCACCCGAAATGAATCCGTCATAAACACCCATCCCGTGTAGGAACCAACACTGATGACATTTGTTATGCAAAAGCAATTATTGGCTCTACCACGTTTAATTGATATCGATCTGTGGGCCTACTGTCAGCATGTTGATATAGCCATTGCCAGCATCTATCTGATATGAACAGCGCATCGGAGGCGTCAAGTATAGTCGATCATAAACGGCTAATTTATATTTATAAGTCAGACTTCTATGGCCAGACACCTTCTCACGTCCTACATCCTCTAAGTAATATCCCGATAACTAACCCAGAAAACAAATTACATACCAGAATCTTGAAATAATGTCCACTGTTTCGTAATAATATGTCACCACAACATAAATATAAGCTACAATGACTTCAACTCTGCTTCATTCTATTTTTAGCTATACAACAACAGCAAAAACCAGTAAGTTAATATAAATATATATATATATATATATATATATATATATATATATATATATATATATATATATATATATATGGCTACCATTTATATTTAAAATGCTGAGGTGATTATTATTTTTAAACACTATAAAAACCTGGACGCCATAAAGAGGAATGGTATCTTGAAATAGTATCCAAGGACGCTTAGACACAATAAAATCTTCATTGGTTTGTTTGTATCACCATCAATCTTGTATATCCAGGAATATATCATACGTCGATATGTTAGCATAAATATTCCATATGTTGTGTGCGCGCGCGGGCGCGTGTATGTGTGTGTGTGTGTGGGGGGAGAAACTAAGGTTTACTAATAAGCACCAGCTTTCAGTTAACATTTGACCTACTACGGCTGCTGAAGAAAAAAAAGTAACAAAAAGGCCACAAACCTCACCGTTTGTTGCGTATTATTGTCAAGGTCAGTGAGATAAGGTCACGAATAGTTCTGGCTGTTTCTCGGAGCTTTTCATAAACGCCTTTCTACACAGACAACGGATGGCTGCGTGGCCCTGATTTATTTACTACGCTGTGGCTTTCATTCATCCTTCGAGTGTTTTCAGAGTCAGGCCGGTGATTTTTTAAATAGCTAAGGCGTTGAGCAAAAGCTATTATATTAGATCTACTGCAAGAATAATGACGGGAAATGTGAAGTTTTCTCTTAAAACTTTCACTAATAGATTAGAAAGATATCAACATGTTATACGTCTGCTTTATAAGCAGATAAACTATTAGCACACACACACACACACACACACACACACACACACACACACACACACACACACACACACACACACACATATATATATATAAGACTACTGATTTATGGTATTCAATGTTGTTATGTTGAAAAGTAAATTCTAGACGGGAAGAAAAGAGAGAGAGAGAGAGAGAGAGAGAGAGATAGAGAGATTGTTCAACAGAAAACTATCACAATCACCAACATCCTACAGAACTGGCCTCGGATGAAAACATCTTTCAAACAGTGTAGCCGACGTTCACTTTATCTGTGTGAAACACGCTTTAGTCTGTATTGATTCTTTCTCGTGTAATTTGAACATGTACCGAGACAGCTGGGTGAACCCGAACAAGATGTATACTGTATGTCATTGGCTGGAGAGAGAAAGAGAGAGAGAGAGAGAGAGAGAGAGAGGGATAGGGAAAGAGAGAGATGCTTTACATAAATGTTATTTGTGGAAGTAGTCTGTTTTCCTGCCGCCTGTAGACTGTCAGATGAAGGAGACTCATCCCACAGGAGTCATATAACATGACCTAAACATCATTGGCATCCAATCCATTACCAGAAGACGTCAGTCGAGGCGACAGAACGTTCACTCGGGTGTACACAATGTTCTCTCTCTCTCTCTCTCTCTCTCTCTCTCTCTCTCGCTCTCTCTCTCTCTATTGTACATAATGTTCCTTCTGTCGTGGACAATGTTCCTGGCATCAGATGGAATGTTCCATTTGTTGTACATAATTTTCATCTGCTGTCCAGAGTGGTTCATCTGCTGCACAAAATGCCTGCTCTGTTATACAAGATCTTCCCTCTGCTCTATGGAAGTTTTGCTCCGCTAAGAATATTGCCTCTGCTGTCAAAGGTATCCCCTCTGCTGCACATAGTGTCCCCTCTGCTGTACAGACTATTCATTCTGCTGTATAGAGTCTTCCCTCTGCTGCATAAAGAGAGTCTTCTATACTGTTCAGAAATTGCCTTTTATAATACAGAATGTTTCTTCTGCTAATTATGTTCTTTCACCTGTACATGATCCCTCTACAACATAGGATGATCCCTCTACAATATAGGATGACCCCTCTACCATATAGGACGTTCCCTCTACAATATAAGATGTTCCCTCAACAATACAGGATGATACATCCGGCGCCTCCGTGGTCTAGCGGTAGCGTGTTGGACCACAGATCACTACCACCCGTGTTTGAATCCCGGCGTGGGCATATCTGAAGGTTGTTTCGTCTTTCACTTCGTCTCATTATCATTGGAGGTCGCTCGGCCCATTTAGCCTACCTTGTGCACAAAGTGGCCGTAAAACATCAATCATCATCAATCATCTACAACATAGGTTCACCAATTTACAGTATAGGACGTTCCATATACAACATAAGATGATCCCTCTACAACGTAGGATGTTCCCTCTATAATATAGGATGATCAATCTACAACCTAAGATGAACCCTCTAAAATATAGGACTTTCCATCTAGAACATAGGATGATCCCTCTCCAATACAGGATGTCCCTCTACTGTACGGAAAGCTTAGCCTGCTAAGAATATTCCCTCAATTGTCCAGAATATCCCATCCGCCGTACATAATATTTATCCTGTACACAACATTTTCCCCAGCTGTACACAATATTTCCTCCGCTGTACACAATATTCCCGAGGACATGTAAATTAAAAACGCTGATGCAAAATGTCCACTCTACTGGGACAATACGTATAATTAGTTATCTCAGAGCTAGACCCGGAGGGACAATTGTCACTTGTTTTGGGGTAGACTTGTAACTGTACATTGTACGGATATATTTAATCAGATAGACAACGATTTCTATCTCTGGAATGAATGGTAAGCTGATTGGTGGTGGGATAGATAAGAAGAGAAGAAGATTAAATCTAAACGTGCTTTAAATGACTAACAAGTAAACAGCTAAAAGATGTTTACTATATAATGATAGTACTTGGTTGGGTGACGTGAGTAAAGTCTTCCCGTGTGTTCTGGAACATGACTGCCTGTCTGTCTGTCTGTTTGTTTGTTTACTTGATTCGTTTGTTCGTTTGTCTTTTTACTTGGTTTGCCTGTTTACTTGATTTGTTTGTTTGTTTCTCTGTCTGTCTGTTTACTTGATTTGTTTGTTTCTCTGTCTGTTTGTCTGTTTACTTGATTTATTGTTTGTTTGTTTCTCTGTTTGTTTGTCTGTTTACTTGATTTGTTTGTTTCCCTGTCTGTTTGTCTGTTTACTTGATTTGTTTGTTTCCCTGTCTGTTTGTCTGTTTACTTGACTTGTTTGTTTCTCTGTCTGTTTGTCTGTTTACTTGATTTGTTTGTTTGTTTCTCTGTCTGTCTGTTTTCTTGATTTGTTTGTTTCTCTGTCTGTTTGTCTGTTTACTTGATTTATTGTTTGTTTGTTTCTCTGTTTGTTTGTCTGTTTACTTGATTTGTTTGTTTCCCTGTCTGTTTGTCTGTTTACTTGATTTGTTTGTTTCCCTGTCTGTTTGTCTGTTTACTTGACTTGTTTGTTTCTCTGTCTGTTTGTCTGTTTACTTGATTTGTTTGTTTGTTTGTCTGTTTCTCTGTCTGTTTGTCTTTTACTTGATTTGTTGTTTGTTTGTCTGTTTCTCTGTCTGTTTGTCTTTTACTTGATTTGTTGTTTGTTTGTCTGTTTCTCTGTCTCTTTGTCTGTTTACTTGATTTGTTGTTTGTTTGTCTGTTTCTCTGTCTCTTTGTCTGTTTACTTGATTTGTTTGTTTGTTTCCCTGTCTGTTTGTCTGTTTACTTGATTTGTTTGTTGACTACATTTGTTTGTTTCTATTAGTCCATCTGTATCTCACTGTTATGGTGCATTTATGAAACCTTTCCTCCTGTATTGGCCGATCTGTCCATCTTTCTGTGTGTGTATATATAAGTGTGTGTGTCTGTATGTCTGTGCGTGTGTGAGTGAGTGAGTGAGTGAGTGAGTGAGTGTGAGAGAGAGAGAGAGAGAGAGAGAGAGAGAGAGAGCACTATATATCATAGGTTAAGTGTTGTTATTGACGTTCTAACTCTTGGTTTTAGTAAAGTTATAATATTGTTGACATTCTGTTTGTGTGTTTATGGACCATTCTGGATTTTGTATAACTTTGTTAATGTGTTAATGTTCTGTGTTGATGTGTTGTAGGTATTGTACTGATGTCATCCGTACTGTGTTGTGTTACTGATGAGCTTACAGTAGATGTTGGCATTCTGGACTTGTTTCGATCTTCCGATGATGAGCTTGCTGATCCTGAATTTAACAGGATGACAGTAAATAACACACACACACACAAGCACGCTCACACACACATTCAGAGACTAATATGCGGAAACGTAGGTTAGCTCTCAGTGTCATCCATCAATGGATCATTTATCCGATCAATTGATAGATCAATCAACCGATCAACACACGGGCCCAGAAATAAATATACCGAAGACGATGGGGGAGATGTGGGGAGGTTGGGGGGGGGAGTGGCTATTTAAAGTCAGAACGCCTAGGCAAGATCGACGTGTCACCCGAGTATTAATATGACTGGCAGGTGTTTCCCAATAATCGTTACAAGTATTATCCGTGACGTGTGACGTAACAGTGTTTAGTGGACGAGTACACGGCGAAACACGAAAATGCGTACAATCAACATTTCGGGAATACCGAGGTATCGCCGTCATATAGGAGACATATCACCCCACTGATGAGACAGGACAGTGGCGATCTAACTCACATCAGCTTCTACGTGTGTGTGTGTGTGTACAGAGTACATGCCATCACGCCTTATGGCAGTGTCATTGCGCCACTTCGCCAGTTACTGCCACTAACCCACGCCGAGTGGGACAGTTACCCATCGTACGACAAAGACGAACGAAGTAATCCTGGTCCGGTAGTGCGGCATATCCATACGGCGTTAATACTACGTCACACGCACACACACACACACACACAGATCCTGATTGCGCAGCGTACAGCCGAGCCACAGAACCTAAAACCCCGATAAAGGCAGTACCAAGCGGCGAAACACGCGCCGATAAGCCGTTACAGCGAACTAATGGCTGGGTATAGAAATGACTCATTGGCTCATGACACAAGCGCCAATACAATAAACCTGACGTGTGTCACCAAGGTGCGAAAACACCTCTGACGAACGCCTACGTGTGTTATACACACACCGGATACAAACACTACATCAGCACAACACGCGATAGTGCCTACGTGTGTTATACACCCCGGATACAAACACTACATCAGCACAACACGGGATAGTGCCTACGTGTGTTATACACCCCGGATACAAACACTACATCAGCACAACACGGGATAGTGCCTACGTGTGTTATACACACCGGATACAAACACTACATCAGCGTAACAGAAGAGAGTGTTGATGGCTGGTTTTCGAACGCTACATACTGACAGCCGGATGTAACTTATGAAAACAAATGAGGGGGGTTAATTAGACCTACAGCGGAATTTAAATCCTTTGGCGTTTCGGGGCTTATAATTGGTGGCTCGCTGTTTGAAAGTCGTAAAATAGAATTTGTAAATAAATCTATGGTTTATTTTAAATATTTCTACCCGGCTCTTCACATACATTTATTTTAGTACGTATGTGTGTATGTGTGTGCGTGTGTGTATTGTTCTTGTGCGGCCACTTCTACGTGCTTGATAGGCTAAATGGACTGGGTGACCTCTAAAGGTAGTAAGGCGAATTGAAAGATGAAAC
>JAODUP010000068.1:1302500-1327500 GCA_025642065.1 Paralvinella palmiformis | reverse complement strand
AACACAGACAATGATGATATATGTTTATGACAGGAAACCCATCAACACGGCACTCAACACCTAGTCCATTACCCATAAACCTATAGCTCACTCCCAATCTGTATAAAGTTCACTGCCTATAATAATAATAATAACAACTACAACAACAATAATAATATTAATAATAACAATAGCATAACAAGAATAAACTAAATTGTTATCTTGAAGCTATAATATTTACATTTAAACTGTAGTCCAATTAGAACACATTGGTTACAGTAGGATGTTAAAAACAGGCCTCCATTAGAAGCTATCATATTACTGGTTATTTTTGCCAGTTTCTCTACATCTTTACGTTTTGAAATAGCATGTTGCCTGTTTGTTTCATGACTAGCAATTGTTAATTATATCCACGTTTTCTCGACGGAGATACATTCTGTTGGAGAAGGAAGTTCGAGGAAACAGACGTTGATATAGTAGGTGAGAAAGTGGAATCTAAAGGATGGGTGTGACGTGCGTGTGTGTGTGTCAGTGTGTGTGTATCAGTGTGTGTGTGCGTGCGTGTGTGTGTGTCAGTGCGTGTGACGTGTGTGTGTGTGCGCGCGTGTGATGGCATTTAAAAGATGATTGATTGAAGTTTTACGGCCACTTTTGTGCACATAATAGGCTAAATGAGCCGAGCGATCTCCCCCAACGGTAATGAAACACCCTCCAGATATGTCCACGCCGAGATTCAAACTCAGGTGGTCGTGATCTGTGATCCAACGCGCTACCAATTAGACGACGGAGGCGCCTCTGGTGGATTTTAAAACGAATTTCACTCGTCATATTTTCATTCGTGTAGGCTGTTTGACCATGATACCGTTTAATCTCCCTTGAATCACCCGTTAACCCGCCTATCTAAAGATAACCCGCCTATCTAAAGATAACCCGCCTATTTAAAGGCGCTCAGAAATTCCTAAGATGTCAAAATATTTGGTTGTTGTTTATCTTTTTGGTATACCGAGTTATTTATATCTTTAATGATAGATAACAGATTGAACTTCACCTGTTATTCGCTGCTATAAATACAGCAGACTTGTGTTCCTGGAATATATGACCAGAAATAAAAACACACAACAACCCACAACGACATTCTGCTACTAAAATAGCAACACAGACATATGTTGTTTACCGTTAATTATTTGGCACAATTAATCCAGGTATTAGTTCTCTCTTATTGCTTTTTAAGCAGATTAACAAAAGTTGAATTGCTATAAATAACGGAAGACAAATAATACTTTTAGATCCCTTAATTAAACAAAAGTGACATCACTTAATCACCACGTGCTATTTTAATTACTGATTAAAGGAATACATTGAAGTAGCGGCCCTTTAATGAGCCACGTTTAGATTCTTTGTCTTGTGTTCTTCTTCTGCGACATTCTTTAACCATTTTGATAATATTCATATCTCACCTGCAGTCTCACTATTCCCAATATCATCGTTTCCATAAAAACGCCGCATGGTCTAACCGATAGCGCGGTTGGCCATATATCTCAACCACCCGAATTCCAATCTCGGTCTGGGCATTCCTGAAAGGTGTTTCACGTTTCACTTCCCATCGTTACCTCTGGAGGTCGCTCGGCCCACTTAGCCCATCTTGCGCGCAAAAGTGACGGTAAAACGTCAAACGTCCTTTAAATTCGATAAGAGGCCTTTTACGTATTCTCTGTTCGCTGTTAGAAAGAATGATAAACATCGAGCGACAGGAAGTTGCAGACAGAATTCCACGTGTTCCGACCTCCACCGATGATTGGGTAAGCCAACCCCCGGGTTATCCATACGGTGATGCCACATAATTAAGCCCCTCAAATCCTCAAATCTTCAGAACCCTATCGGGTGTTCTTCGAGATGCAAGGCTCTAACATTTTCAACAAATATCCGGAGAGTGCGCCAATTTTAATGAAACGCTCTCAAACGTGGTAGCATTGAGGTTAGCCACCAAAAGCAAATAACGTACAACGTGCGTCAGTGACAACAAAATTACTGAATCGAAATAGCTACGGACCGAATCAACCCGTCAGAGTTGAATATGTGGAGCTATGTACCTGAAGTAATGTTATCGGAAGAGGTTAGATAAGTAACAACGGACACGTACCACATCAAACGGATGCGATTAGCAACAACAGTAAGTAACTGGGAGGGGGGAGGCGTTTCTGGGTACATTAAAACACGCTGACGCCCCAATTCTTTGACTGGAATGTGATTAATCGTCTAGTTCGATATTCTCTAGATAAACCAATTTTCTGTGATAAACGCATTCTCTCGTTTCGTCGCCAGACACGAGATATGGATATCAACATATTTATTAATCGTTTTCACGAAAAAAATATGAAAACGATATTCTTCTCCAAAGTGATGATATTCAAGTGATATCGTTATTAATTTCCTCCAGTCTTCTGGCGGCTAGAATGAACGTCACGTGGTTCTTGTTGTATATAGACGAGACAGGAAGGAAACGGATGATGTGAAGGACTCATAAATATTACCCGATCCCTTACTGATCCCTGTTCAATATGTGGCTTAGTGTGGTTTGTGTGTGTGTTTGTGTGGTACTGATCACATTGGTATGGGATTGGGTTGACAACTGTCTCTCTCTCTCTCCCCCCCTCTCTCTCTCTCTCTGTGTGTGTGTGTGTGTGATGATTCATGTTTTACGGTCACTTTTGTGCACAAGGTAGGCTAAATGGGCCGAGCGACCTCCAAAGGTAATGAGACGAAGTGAAAGACGAAACAACCTTCAGATATGCCCACGCCGGGATTTGAACACGGGTGGTAGTGATCTGTGGTCCAACACGCTACCACTAGACCACGGAGGCGCACCTGTGTGTGTGTGTGTGTGTGTGTGTGTGTGTGTGTGTGTGTGTGTGTGTGCATAAATACCACAGCTGTGAATTGTAAACTGATTAGAAGAAAAACATTAGTAGCCGCCATTGATGAAGAAAAATGTCAGAACAATGTTGAGTCAGTTCGTTTTAGAGAGAATGTACTAAGATGAACCGAGTCAGTTCAATGATGAGAAGCTCCAACGTAAGCGATCCAATCCCTTTAAGGAGGATGCACCTATATACATATACATCAGACTGGTATGAATAAACATGAGCCGTTCAAATAAATCACTCCGGGGTCAATAAGTGGCTTTTATAAAATTCCGAAGAATTCAGCCATCTGGATGCTAGCAATCAGTGCTTCACACAAAATACAAGGTCAGTGTCATAAATAAGTAAAGCAAGGGGGTGATCAGTGACACACAGCCTGAAACGAAAGGGCTTTGGTATATGCAGGGCAAACGGCTCCTAAGTGACGTCACTGGTACGCAGTGCTGATTTCGGCTGTTTTTCTGAAGTAAATCGATGACAATCTGGATACGAAACATACCTGCCAGATATTAGTTATATCTAATCTTTTATTAAATCGAAAAACAATACGTTATTAAGAAAGAAACGCGCGTTTCCGTAGTGCAGTTGGTAACGTAATGCACTCCAGGGCTCCACATCAGGGTTTGAATCGCGCTGTTAATTATCAGTGCCTGGGGGAAGTTTCATCTAATATTTGCATTTTTCTATAGACAGTCTCCTCTACGCCACTCGTCTCAGGTGTGACCAGTGGCTCGGCTAAACAAAGCACGATCTCAGGCAGTGTTAGAAACACAGATTTTTCTGTAAACAATATTCTATAGTTTGATAACGATTTAATGGATCTGACAAATATAAACAAACAATAACCTGATAAAAACGACAATAATAAATATAACAGTGTTGTTGTGACAAGGAACCATCACGAGCAGGAACCATTTAAACCACAGAATGAAGTGTCTAACAGAAGTGAGAACAGCTGGACGATGACATGACAAATGTGCAGCGTTTCCTTTTTGTTATCTCGCCTTAACTAGGAATTCTATCAGTATAACAATATTCCCGAGAAATACTCAAATCAAGAAGCTATACTACAGTTGCCGGGTTGAAATATAACACTGTATGCTAAATACTGTAATATATCCCGAAGTAATTCTCCATCTTCCTCTATAAACACAGATAAGAAACTTTATGCAGACAAAGAAGGTGGCCGGTAGTAATGTCACAGGAAAAAAGGCACAGAAAAAATCACAATTTTGGCTAGGTAAAAAAATCACAGGAAAAAGTCACAATTCATTTATGGTGGCGGGTAATAAAGTCACAGGAGAAAAAAGACACAGAAAAAAGTCAGAATAAAACAGGAAATATTTTAAATCAGTTATTAACTGGCAATACATGACGTGTACATGTTGACAACACTATTTATGTATGATGGTATTACGTGTATGTGAAAAAAACACGTTTTGTTCAATATCTTAAACACAACAAGGTAATCAAACAAAGCAGAAGGACGCAGAAACAGTGCTAATATATTAACAATAAAAAAGGGAGAAATTGCCAATTAACCTTTTTATTAAAGACGCAGAAACAGCCCTAACATTGTCCTGTGACGTTTTTGCTGTGACTTTTTTACCTGGATTCACAAAGACATGCTGCTGTGAGAAATTGGTTTTTGTACTCGTATGTAAAGTTAGTAATTGAAGTAATTTTCTGTCGGTCTATATACCGCAAACATTTATAGCCTGGCTGTACAAAAATATTCTCTGAGCAACCCGAAAACGTGTTACAATAATAATAATAATAATAATAATAATAATAATAATCCAGGTCATTTAAAAATATTCCTAGAAGAAACGGCGCATCCGACATATGTTTGTTTAATATAAATATTCTGTTGTTTCTTGAAGTGTTAACTAAATGGATTTACAGATTTAAAAGTCCCATTCTTAATTACCATAGTAAGAAATTAGACACAACATTTGCCTAATCCTGTATTCTGTCTGGATCATTTTGCTACAAACGGCCTGAAAATCGATTTAATTTTTAGTTATTGTCCATTTGCTGTTATCTGTATAACAATATTAGTATAATCGTCTTAAATACAATTTATCTGCCTACCTATCTATCCGTTTCCTCGGAAAATAAACAAGTGACATTTTATTGCATGATCGGATATCTATCATTAGTTACAGATAATAGGTAGTACGGTAAATAGATCAACCCTACCGTAGATCACATGATCAGCAATTATGTCGGTCAGCTGTAGGCACCTTATCTGAACGAAATCTGTCTGCTGTTAATGGTTCATACGTAGTAACATTAAGGTATATTACAGCGTTGTTTTCAAAACTAGATTCTATTATGTCAAATACATCTAAACATTGTGTTATATTGTTTTACAAACCTTTTCGTGTGCCATCTTTCTGCGAAAATGCAACAGTAGCAGAACATTGGTGAGTGCCGCTCCCACGAGGATAATCAAATGCGCCAAAACGTAATAACCGCGAAGACTCCAAACTTAATTACTGCAGGTTAATATGTTGACTAAAGTTTTAATTGTACCACAATATATACTCTCCATTATTTCTAAAATGTAGTTTTCGATCATTTATTTATGTACCGCTGGTGTGATTTTTTGGTTAACCATTTCGATCAGATATTCGAGTCGTGATGTCGCAGTTAGCTAGAGCGTAGGCCTCGTAGCCGAAGGGTCGCGGGTTCTAAGCTCCGGGAGCTGCAATGCTGTCGTGTGGCGAATGATTTACTCATCCACAAAGTGAGAACCTGACAGGACGTGATGGCTATGCGTTTGAGTAACGCTTTGCGCCTTTAATGGCAGCATCCGTTGTATGCTCCCTCGGGAGTTGAGATGTGTGCTGGGTGGAAACAGGTCTGAGTCAGGCTTAATAATACTGTACAGCGCCCCAGAACAGGGTTACCTGGTTATGGCGCTACATAAACATGTGTTGTTATATACATTATTATAATTGTAAACAGTGATTTACATGTTTTTGTTACAAAATCTGTTATCATCCAAACAACTTTTATTATCTTTAGTGTCGTATAGATAAGCAGGTAACTAGAAACAATCAGATATTTAAGCTTTTCACGGCAAGAGCTGGAATTAAGTATTTCTTCATAAGTATTTCTCTTATATGAGATCGCCAACAAGCCTAAGAGTCCTACCACGTAAAACTCAATGGTATAGGAAATCTTTTGTCCTAAACTCAATTCATTTATTTAACAAATATTTCTGTAATTAAACTATACACCATTTGTAATCGAGTTATAAGTGCTATCAATTGTCTGTATATTGGCCGATGTACTCTCAATGTGTACAATAATTCCTATGTTATTATGGGTCAATAATGGGTATGTCTACGTCTGTGTCTAATTAGCCACAAGTGTTGCTGAAGAAGTGTTCATCATCATCATCTTCAGCTATGATTAGTCCACTGCGGGACGAAAGCCGTAGAATGTTGCCTCCAAAGGTCTCGGTTTCTTGTTCTCATGTACCAGTTCACATTGCCCCAGTTCTGTTGTAGTTCATCTCTCCAGCTTTTTCGTTGCCTTCCTCGATTTCTTTTGCTACCCATGAGTGTCCAAACTGTCAGTGCTGCACTCCATCTATTATCCGGTCTGCGACTGATGTGACCTGCCCATGTCCATTTCTTTCCCCGTTTTTAATTATTTCCATAATAAGAAAGTGTATCGTTCTGTTAAAAGGCTGAGTAGGTCGATTTATTGAGGAAACTTTCAGTAGAATACATCACTGGTAATCGGTAGACCGTTAGGATCACAGGCTTTGTTCAGATCTATGAGACCACTTTGAACTCTACTGCTGCTAAACTGTAACCTCCGTATTTAACTGTATGAGTCCTTCACTAAGCTACAAACACTATACTTGCTTTGCGGCTATAAGTGACATATAGAAACCTGACACTTCTCGGAGAGATGACAACAATGGTTGATTATACAGATCTTCTTCATCAGATCAGAGAACCATGGTATCAAAAGAGTCACGGAGGCTCTTGAACCTATTTAGCATAAATATGTATATAAGTTTGTATAACCGTCGATAAGAACAGAAATATATTAAGTCTTTAGATCGATAATGCTATATGTCAAATAACAAAATTCTCTCTCTGGTTCAGTCTGTCTGTCTGTCTGTCTGTCTCTCTCTCTCTCTCTCTCTCTCTCTCTCTCTCTCTCTCTCTCTCTCTCTCTCTCTCTCTATATATATATATATATATATATATAAGTTGTATTAAAATTGTTACATATATTTGTACATATATGTTCTGCAATAGCATATTTCGACCATTGGTCATGTACTGGACAATGACAAAAGGGTGTGTGTGTGTGCGCGCGCGCGCGTGTGTGTATGTGTGAGAGATAGAGCGAGTGCGCGCGCGTGTGTGCGTTAGCCGTAAGCCACAGTATTCCGTAGGCTATTACTTGGAACATTTCGAAGACAAATCTTTGTTGAATGTTCCATTCAAACGTAACTACCGTACCAGTTTATTTACGTTCTTCTTACAGAGTACCACGTAACTCTCTGGAACGAATCAAGCGTTTCTTGTCTCCATGGTAACGCTCTTGAATTGATTCAATATTGTTGTATATCCTGGTGGAATCACCCAGTATCTGGATATTACCCTATCCGGGATACGAGAACAGCAATAAAGCAGCGTCACACACACAGACCGTCGTTGGGAATCTGGAGGGGTTGCTGTAGAAGGACAGGATTTGACCGTGAAAACCATGATCGAGTACAGTAACCAATGCCACTCGACAGATAGGCTGATATATTAAAATGGCGATATTACAAAATTGGTACACCTCTCCCTGGTGGCGATCCTTCATTTGGTCGCAGATGCTAACAGAAACTGGGGCACAAGTGAGGCTGCGCCAAACCATATCTGACTTAACAAGGTACAGACATCGCTTAGCTTTTTACGAATGCATCTTGCCAATTTCGAAGTTAACGTTGAGCAGGACGGCATATCATTTACTGCACTCTAACTGAGCCAATTAGCCAATCTCGCACGTTCATGTAGCATTAATGGGGGAAATATCTGTATATCGTTTTATCTAAAAATCGAATTGGCCAAAAGAGCCAATTAATCTCTACTTTTCGCTAATATAGCTAATTAAAACTTTTCACAAATCCAAAAAGAACAACTTGCCACTGGAATCGGAGATTCCTTAAAAATGGTTCGCTCGGAGCAAACAGATTCCATATACGACCACGATTCACGCATCGAGCCCGTCACCAATACTGACTCATCTACAGCAATGGCATGCCTGCATCCGAACTCCCGTCGCCAATAATGGGCCTGATTCAGAGCCAGAGCAGACCGAAGTGAAACGAATCACTATTCATCAAATAAAACTTCAAAGGCGGTGTCTGTCTGGACAGCCGTAGAGAGAGAGAGAGAGAGAGAGAGAGAGAGACCCCGTATCCTGATGGCCAGCACTCGAGGACGGCCAATTCCTCGATGACTCCTTAGCTAACAGTCGAGCTTCTCACGATGTAGGGCACCATTATTGTTATGTGACTTAAAGCAATCATCTTTTTGAGACGTTTGCTCGTCATCCTCTAGTGGACATAATTATTCATCATTTGTGTACGTCTGTGTGTGCGTCCTCTCTCTCTCTCTCTCTCTCTCTCTCTCTGTATATGTGTGCGTGTGTGTCTGTCTGTCTCTCTCTCTCTCTCTCTCTCTCTCTGTATGTGTGTGTATATGTGACAGTCTCTGATTATAATATAGGTGTTTTATATGCTTTCTCGTCATTTAATATGCTCTTAGGTGATAAAAAGATTATGGAATGACTGCAAAAGTGGGGAATGACGTGTCAAGTGGTGTGTACTTGTTTATGTAGTCTCTCTCTCTCTCTCTCTCTCTCTCTTGTGTGTGTGTGTGTGTGTCGTGCGTGCGCGCGCATGTGGTGAGACATCTTTGTGTGCATGTGTATGTACGTGTGATTCCTTGTGAGTGAGTGAGTGGGTGAATGAGTGAGTGGGTAAGTTGGTATGTGTATGAGTGAGTGAGTGGCTGGGTGAGTGAGTGAGTGAGTGAGTGAGCGAGCGAGTGTGATATAATAGCGCGCGTTTTAATAATGAATTAGCAAGAAATAGTTGGCAACATATCCATTATCAAGCATCAAGTATTTATGAATGACAACTCACTAACAATATATTGTTACGAGAACAAACATTAAGTGAACAACAAACATCATAGTTAATAGAGGGGATATTACACCATCACCACGTTATTACTGGGATACAGATGAGGCTTTCAACTGAGACTAGTTGATGATGTTAATAAAATAAAATGAAATATACTGTTATATAAAAATATCTATACATCAAATGATATGTTGCTTGCATATATATATATATATATATATATATATCAACACTAGATTCAAGGTCTCGTGCTCTTTTTTATATAATGAGCTTGCACAATAACAGAATCCTAAATATGTGTCTGTGTGTGAGAGATAGATAGATAAGCTTCCATAGTAAAACCTCTAAATGAAAAGGATTATATATATATATATATATATATATGGGTTTGGGGATGTGCAGTTAAACGTAGTGTGATACAACAATGATAGATTATATAAGTACGCTGGAAAATCAAGTGAGTGGCTAACCGGAATGTCAAGAGAATGGCTAATCGGAATGTCAAGAGAATGGCTAACCGGAATGTCAACCGAGTAGCTAACCGGAATGTGAAGAGAACTACAAATAAAATAGAAACGAACACATTCTGTAAACAAAACACTTTCTATTATGTAACACAAGATATGGTAATAATAATATGCATAGACGGCAACGTTTTTAACCAAGTACAAGGTTATCTATGTAAGCACAGAAACACATTCTATTATACGACAGAGGACGAGGGCCCAGTTTCTTGAACAGCGGCCACCAGAAGATCCAGATAGACGAGATCCAGACGGAAGACAGAGAGCCTATTAATCACCGTAAAACTGCAGTATTTAGCGACGAGGCGCCATACTCCTCCCCCTTTTATCACCAACGTCATGGCATCGTCTGAGCTATGACGTCTTCTGGACCGTCTCCTGTCTGCGTCCTATCGCCACACGGACCAACCATGGAGTGCAGGTGTAGCTCGGCTGACCGCGGTAACAACAGCACATCGGTCATAGCGTTAATGGCTGCAGTCGGCTGCAGTTAATTGCTGCAGTCGCCGTCGGGTATGAGACTTTCTGTTCGGATAGTAACGTGACCTATCTTCGGTTCCGGGTTGCGCTGGCTCAGCGTAGATAAAAGTCGGCCTCCGCTCGGCATCCTTCCTCCCGCCTCGGGGGCCATCGCATTCCAGCGGATGGCCTCTCGCGGGCCGGCGCGAGCGGCCTTCTCGTACTCACGAGCCACTTGTCAAATTAGGAACCTTCCAGTCTGCTGGATGGCCTTAGAACAGGATTATCCCCGAACAAAATGGGGCCTGAGGCCGCACGCCCGCAGAAAAGTGGCACACTTGATTGATTTTACAATCACGATAAGCGAACTATGACAGTTAGATATACAGCCAAATGAGATTTCAGGAGGGAGAGAGGGGGAGGGGGAGCGGGAAAGGATGAAGGGAGTGCTGGGAGTGGCAATTGCATTGACCATTTCAGGAAGGAGACCTGCTGCGGCCAAAGGTTAGCGGAGGAGAACTCCTAACTGGGAGCTAATGCGCCCGGCTCGCGAAGAGCACATCGCGTGTGCACGAAGGGGAGGCGTCCAGACCCTTTTAAGTACTCGCTACACAACAACGGAGACTTTATACCAAACCGGCGATAATAAAAGAGCGAACGGCATCGACGAACTCGGTATTATTATACCATTATCGATGGTAAACGCACAAACACAATAAACGGACTCCGATTTGTGTGCATAAAGACCTCATCGTCTCGGCTGGCCGTCGATAAGACACGAATACATCGCGGAATAAGACGATGAAGATTGATGTTTTACGGCCACGTTTGGGCGCACGCTAGCTAGGCCAAACGGGCCGAGCGAACTCCAAAGGTAATGAGGCGAAGTGAAAGATGAAACACCCTTCAGATATGCCAACGCCGAGATTCGAACTCGGGTGGTAGTGTGATCTGCTGTGGTCCAACGCGCTACCAGTTAGCCCACGTAGGCGCCGCTACCGGAATGAGACGTCGAGCTGCTGTCTGTACGACCGCCACAGGTAAACCTTCAACAAGAAACGTACAACGATGTCACCGACTCGTCTAGTCGGACATGCTGATGACGATGATGATGATTGATGTTTTACGGCCAATGTTGTGCACATGTTAGGCTAAATGGCCCGAGCGACCTCCGAAGGTAATGAAGCGAAGTCAAAGGTGAAACACCCTTCGGATATTCCCACGCCGAGATTCGAACTCGGGTAGTAGTGATCTGTGGTCCAAAACGCTACCAATTCGACCACGGAGGCACCCCCGTCTAGTCGTACAGTATCTTGTCTTATTAGTATTCTGAAGCGGGTTCGTTTCGGTGCTCCTCGTCCCCGATTGACGACACGACGACTGACACAAAAACTCGGCCAGTTCGACAATATTTTCTCCTCTAAGTGGTAGCCCGTGACCGTCTGCCATAAATCCAACTAGGGGCGCTCCAATTGGAAACAGTGAGTGCATAATTCCATTATGTACACGTTACCGAGACAATGCATTAGCATTAGTCCGAACGGCGCCGAGGTCCCGAATGATAAAGTATCTCGCAGTCGGACTCGAACCCCCTTCTGGATCAACACTCGAGTCGAAAGGAATCAGATGATCCGCTTGGAATGGTCGTCTTCTGGATATCCGATTCGTGAATGTTTCTTTATATGTAACCCCCCCTCCCCACACACACACACACAAGACATAATGGTCAGCCAATTCTGGCCAAATACCAAATCAAACAAGCTATCTTTCGGTAAACCGCTGGAATTTTAAGTGATTTATTTCTTTCGATCTGCTAATATCCGCACTAAAGGTACCCATTTCTCCCGAACTCGTACACTCTCTGTCTCTCGGCTGGAACTCGGTAAAGTTACACGCGTACAGTCCAAACTATTGTTCAGTCAATCATGGATTTAAATTTCTCAACATCCGAATGATGTACGTGTTCAGAATGAAAATAACTCACAAATAAGTTTTCGCCTTTTCCTTGTCTAGAAATTGTTGACTCTCACTTATTCTCTATTTCCCCCCTCTATCTATCTATCTATCTATCTATCTATAATTATGTATATAAATCTATCTATCTACCTGTTTATCTACCTGTATATATATATATATATATATATATATATATGTATATATATATATATATATATATATATATACTCATTCATTCACTCACTCACTCAGCCACCATATTAAACAATATAGTTCTTCTTTAATTTCTTATCTCTCTCCACCGATCTGTTATCAAGTCTCCCCTCCCATCTTCCAATCCACACTTTAGTTAAGACTAGCCACTCCCATCTCTTTCACCTCTCACCTACCAGCTCTTGTCTCTCACTTTTCACTTCCCATCCCTGGCTAACCAAGATAGCTGATGTAGAACAGGCTCTATAATCACATTGATTTCCCTCTGTTGCCCAAAAGATCAATAACAAATAGTGCGCAAGTCCGCGTAAACATCAACTTATGCCATTATAAATGGCCTGACAAGGCTCTGATACATGCCTGAGTGGTTATGACAGATAAACAACAGACAGACAGACGGACAGACAGATGGAAAGAGAGGAAGGAAAGCGGACAGATAGGCAGAGAGACAGCCAGACAGATGAAAAGATAGACAGATAACAGAAGAGAAGACGAGACATATCGAGAGAAACAAACGAATGAACAAGCAAACAGACAATCAAATGGAGAGAGAGAAAAAAGATGTTCTGGATTGGGATGGGAGGAGAATAGCGTTCAGCTGTGAATGATCCGTTTATTATCAACGTACAACACCAGAACGTACACATTCTCTCTCTCTCTCTCTCTCTCTCTCTCTCTCTACTCAAACAAGGCAATAATAACCTCATTGCCATGGCTAGTGATGGCAGAAACCTTCCATCTGGAAGCCGGCCATTATTTTTCATTTGCGCCAGTTCCTACCGGGAGCTGCACCCGGCGATTATCAGGCCGTGGTACTTCAGCGACTAGCGTAAACCGAGTTCGGGATCGTAATGAACCCTAGTGATGATACAATAAAGCCATCTTAGACAAAGATAAACCTGTCTTCGAAATAAGAGCTCATTCGGTTAGACTGGTACACCGCTGAACCGGATATATAGCCCGGTAGTTAATAATTCGCCAGTTTTAGAGACCCGAACCTGTTTTAAAGGATTACAGTCGGTCGTGGTTAGATTAGAACGTGTCAGCCTGTCGTGCCCAGTCTTCCAGGGACAGGCGACACTAGGTCATTAACCTATGTGGAGGTGATATGGGACAGCGCAGTCGCATAAGTATCACGTGACGCATACGGAGCCATTCTGTGGTATTTTTGTCGCACAACTGACGTGAAAAATGAGAGAGAGAGAGAGAGAGAGGGGGGACATGGTACAGTACCGTGGGTTGAAGATGATGATGATGATGATTGATGTTTGTGTTGAAAATCGATAAAACATTTTTATTTTCTAGTAGGGTTTGATTATTCGTTTGGAAAGTTTATAAATACAGTCGTAAATTAAATTGTATACGTTTACATGGCATTGTTTATCTCAGTGAAGAAAGCTTAACATGGAGACATCTTTTACAATTGCGATAACCAATATTAATATGTGAAATGCGGAAAAAGAATGTCTCAGATAGTAAAGTCCAAATGTTGAAGAACATGTTAAATGAGGTGTGATATAATTTATTTACCTTTTGATAGTTTAAAGATTTGATAATGTATAGATTTTAAAATGGAAAGCTCTCTTTGACATATTTCGTTTTAATCGAACCGATCGACAAATACCATTTTTAAGTGGATGAAACGGAAGACATTTTTTGTTTACGGATACCTTTGCATACCTGGATCTAAGAAAAAGTAAGCAAGCGATAAAATAACTGATTTGCACCTAGGCGCCATTTCTGTATCATTGCTGTAGTAGCACTGTATAGCAAGCAGTCAGTAGAACAGCTTCCTTGGTGTGGGAGCATTGCTAAGATCCTACACACACGTCTCCAGCTTTGGTTACCCTAACAAGGTCGACCTGAAAGCGAACAGCCTTGAAATTCCGAGAGATGAGCACAATATCGAGTGGAATTAACTCATTCGTGTTACAATATCTGGACGAGGAATGTCACAATAAGCCCGGCACACCGTTTTCCGATTCTCCGTACGAGACACGTATTGCTTTCAGGTCGGCATTCTGCCTCGTTTCGGCAGTGAGGAGGAGGTGTTATCGTGTAGTGGTCGCGAGCGGTTGGCTCACATCAATAACCAACAAGCCCTTATAGCATGTCAAGACATCGTGCATCAGCGACGAGTCATTCTCTACGCATACAGCCCGGTGACGGCTTCCATGCCGACAAAAATAACGCCTCCGTTGCTTGTCATTATTGACTCCGGCAGCTTCTGTGGCCGGGTGGCACGGTATTGCAGAAATCACACGGTTCATTTCAGGCGTCAGGATTCACGACGCCAGCGCCACGTGGATCACAAATTACCCATTTCGTTGTCAAGCCCATGGCGTACAACAATGGCCGTTATTCCGGTCGGCGGTATGTTTCCCATTATTGTACATAATATGACGTTAATTCCACCTGATCGCTTCATCCATTACGTATGAGACCCGGCCAGATGAGCTAATAACCTCGGGGCAATAAGCTGATTATGGCGTTGTGTTTTCTCCGTAATGGCCCGTATGGGCTACCATAGAGCATAGCCCATTATTTAAACTGCTATATAAGGTATCTTCCACGCGCGTGAACCACACCTTGGCATTATCGCACTGTGATGGTTATGAGAAGCGACGGCAAAACACCATGGACTTGGGCGTCGTGCTCTCTATATGTAGTGTTACACGACGAAAAACCATGGCTACGGTAACACAACAATGCTAGAAGAGAGAGAGAGAGAGAGAGAGAGAGCGCGCAAGAAAGAGAGAGAGAGAGAGAGAGAGAGAGAGAGGAGATACGGAGAGAGAGAGAGACGGAGAAACACACACACACAGAGGGAGAGAGAGACAGAGACAGAGACGGATAGAGAGAGAGTGAGAGAGAGAGAGAGAGTGAGAGAGAGAGAGAGAGAGAAACAAGATTCTAGGTATCACACGAATACTAATGTATTATTAGGGATAACAATGTCCAAGCTGGCAGAAACATCAGCCCGCGGTGTAAGCCCTTTCTCTTCCGAGTGACACGAGGGATGGCCAAATTGTTCACGTGCGAAACACTTAATCAGAGATCACCCGTTCATGTGTCGTTGTCAACGTTCGAGGCTTCGGCTGTTTCTTTTATGCTCGACATGTCTCATTTCCCCTTTCCCTTTAAGTGAAGACGTCGCAAAGGTGTAGGACTACTAGGTGCGCGTTGTCATAATAACGTCTATACGCGTGGGAAGCCAATATTCCACAACAATAAAGACGAAAACGTTCAACAATGTAAATATATGGACGAAGGCGGAGTGAAATTACACGATTTTCATTGCTATTGTCTGCAAACAATCGTAGTACACACACGCACGAGGAATTTTGCAACTTTTATCACACGTACGCGGTGGCGCGTCAAGCTACAAATTTGACGTTTGACACCCAACTCCCAACCCCAGTACACGGTTCAGTTGCGTCAGTACAACCTCTAGGAACATCATTTGATGACAGTTAATCGTACCGTCAGTGGCCCCCGGACGATCCCGAGGTGTGTCCCGAGACAGGGCGAGTTAGGCGAAAATTTAATATCTGCCATTCTTCCGAACACGGCGTCCCAGCGGGCCAGCTGCGAGACTCGCGGACGTAATCAGGTCAACGTCCCTAAGAATAAAATGCCACTCGGGATCTCGTCAGAGGTCCTTAGATACATCGGCTGGTGGAATTATCAATTGACTCGCTCCGAAACGTTAAGGCAAAACGGGAAGAACGCCGCGACGCGTCTTGGCTAGTTGATCCGGGTTTACGTTGTCACGGCTACGTAAATCACGGCAATCCCGACGTCGGGAATCCGGAATGGACGTAGGTAACCCGACCGCTGCCATTTACGCCTCTGATTCGCGTCATATGATTGCTGATCCGGACGGGGGGTGGGGGTGGCTGATTTAGCGTCCACCGATGGCAGCTCACATAATTCGATCATCGCTTCGGGGAAGGATGGCACCGACCCCTCCGATATTTGTGTGTATGCCGTGCTGGGCGTGGCCAAATCTAGACGAGTTCCTTTGAACCACGCGTGCCAACAGATTAAGGTACGCCGCATCCTTTGGCTGCCGGATGTGCTGGGAACGAGTCACTCATTGGAACAACGGAAACAAATGCTATTTTTTATAGGATCATTCGTTTTTTATTCGACATTCACCGGTCCCCTTATTTAGAGCCGATTTGTTAAGTAATCTGTCATTAATGCTCTATTGTCATATTGATGATACGACGCGGTAGTACTATCTATTTTGATTGCAAGTTGTTTAATATTGTAGTCAGGTCGTCATCACTTTTCCTTTGTTGAGGATCTGGTAGTCCGAGCTGGGAAGCCAACGTCGATCAAAAAACACCTTTGTTCAAAGTAAATGGAATATATTAGTGGAAAGGATCCATTATTTTCAGGTGTATATAATTTACCGAATATGCCATATATTGTAAATTCTAAATTTATTTAGAATTACTCCTCGTGGTGAATCTGTATGACAGAGTACAGTTCTATAAGCATAGTCGTGATGGCTTAGTAATAAATGTGGTTCTCTAGGAAGGTCCTCGGTTCGAAACCAGATTTAATTACTTATCTTTCACGTGATAATCGATTGACTACACCATAAAGTGATTATATGATGCTGTATGAATAACGAGCCCGTAAATGGTGTACTCCTAGGGAATTTGACGATATCATCAGTTGGTATGGGGAGGCGTGGACGAGTCCCAGCCAATAAAAGTACTTAGTATAATCAAATATAAATATCTTACAACAGCTGCATTGGTTTCGAAATATAAAGTTATCAATAAGTAAATTAGAATGATTATTTCATATTGTTAGTGATGGATGGTCTTTATTTGGCTAACTCGTTGCGAGGTTAGCCACCGATGTCTGGGTCATGGGTTAAAATCCCGGCTTGGCTATGTCTGAAGGGTGTATCACCTTTTTACTATACGCCATTAACTGTGAAGAGAGAGAGAGAGAGAGAGAGAGAGAGAGAGAGGAGAGAGATTTATGATTGATGTTTTACGGCCACATTTGTGCACATGGTAGGCTAAATGGGCCGAGCAACCTCAAAAGGTAATGAAGCGAAGCCAAAGATGAAACACGCTTCAGATATGCCCAAGCCGAGTTGATTCGAACTCAGGTGATAGTGATCTGTGGTCCTACGCGTTACCAGTTAGACCACGGATGCTCCCGAGATAGATAGACGGGCGGGGGGTGGTGGGTGGGTGGGTGGATGAATGATGAGGACGGCGAGAAAGAGAGAGAAGGTCGACAGAACAATTGTTAGTTGCCTCAAACCTGATATAATTCAGTTTCCTCATTCTCGTGATGTGAGTTAGTAACATACCTAACCATATTGCCTTTATTGAACGTCATCGACAAACGGTCAATGACTAGATGTTTGGCGTAGACAAACATACAACGGAGTAGTTTTTAACGTCATTCTCGTCGGTGTTTACGTGGTCGTGGTTGTCATCGTCATCACGTGGTGTTTACGATATACATTGACAGCTAGACAAAGTGGTCTAGGAGGAGATAACGAGGGAATGAGACCATAAATTAACCGTATACCATATCTCTCCGTTGCCATTGGCTGGCGTGCTCGGTGATGTTATAACTGATAACGGTGATATGGGGGGGGGGCTGTTTCTGTTTTAGATAACAGATGTTTATGGATGGCATCACGGCAAGATAGAGACTATTGGAATGGTATTGTTTTTTTTTTATATATCCTTGTCTTTCTTAGTCATCTCTGGATATCGTCGGGTCGGCGTGGCTCTTGTCTGGCGTGACAATATTTCTGTGAGACAACCGCAGAAAAATATATCAGTGTCGAGATAATAACAGTCAGAGAATGGTTTCAAATTTCATATAGTCCATTAAGCATTGGCAATATATATATATATATATATATATATGGATATATTCTTTGCATTGTTTATAAAAAATATTTGTAAGCCCCGTTTAAAAAATTGTTATTGTGTTAATAGCAATTATACTGAAAGTTGGTTAGATTGTCGTTATAGATAAGACAATATTAGGTAAGCAACAAACAATAAACACAAGCTTTATACCGAACTGATGACCTAGTTAATCAGGTGCCTTCTATGTTATTCTGATGGCGTCCCCATTTAATTATCCGTAGAGAAAACAGCAAATCCGCTCGCCACGCCATCACGTGATGCAAATGCCAATGTCATAATGAGGTCGGGTCGGGTCGGGTCAGGTCATTTCAGGTGAGGGAATTCACGGACAAGGCAGCCTAATATGGACTTCAAAAAGGTTCGGATTAAGTAATTTTCCTTACTTCGCATCGTCCCAGTCGTATCCGAGCTCCAATCCAATCTGTTTACATAAATCCTCGCTAATTGTCTGCCGAATTATATATTAATAACTTATCATTTGTTCCGACTTCAAAGTCGCTTATTGATGGAGTGGCCAGTAACATCAGCCCCTCCAGAGATAGCGAGATGGCTCATCAAAACACGATCGTGTAAACATAAGTTATATGATGGGTAAGCTTAAATGTGTCCTCAAATAGGAAGTACGAGCCAGCGTAAAGAGAGAGAGAGAGAGAGAGAGAGACACACAGACACACACAGAGAGACACAATGAGAGAGAGACACACACACACACACACACACAGAGAGAGAGAGAGAGAGAGAGGGAGGGAGAGAGATGACGGAGTGACAGTTGGCCTGACCATAAGACAGCCACACCTAACTATCTCTGATTTAGTCGCTATAATAACAGAAATTGTCAGATAATCAGTCCAAATATCGTGTTCTTAGTCGGACTATTAGAAATATAATGATAATTTTTTTCCTCTTGAACTGTCTTTCCTTAGTTACTAGTAAATCTATATGTAGTTACTAGGTCCACTACTATGTATACCACTACTTACTACTATTATTGTTATTATTATTATTATTATTAGTAGTAGTATTAGTAGTAGTACTAGTAGTAGTAGTTGTTGTAGTAGTAGTCCTACTACCCTGCTAGCAAATATAACAAGGCATTATATAAGCAATGTTTCAAGCATCCTCCTTTTCAACATTCTATGCTTTATTAAAATTGTGTATTATGAGTGTTGAAATAAACAATTTGAATTGAATTAAATTGAACAATACATACATTATATAACACAAATAATATGTATTGAAGTCTTTTTTTAAATGTTAAAATGACACGTTATCAGTCTGAGGCAGTTACTGAAGATAAATCTTTCTATAATATAAACAAACTGACCGGGATCGTATGTTAGTTATTCCATTGTTTAAAAATAATTTTATTTTACAAACTCAAGACGAGTTAGTCGTTTATTTCCCATCGGGAAGACTCTTGGCATTAAACTTAACGAATCTTCTTTAACTTGTGAACAAATCAAAGTGATATACCGAGACTAAAATGTCATATATCATAAGTTGAACGTGGATGTGCTGGATCAAGGTTTTGAACAATTGTTCTCTCGATACAATCGATCAAGAAATTATAGCAGTATTATTGACAAACGAAAACTGATTTAATCTTTCCACCTTATTGATTGGTAATTGATATGGGTGTCATCAGAATAATTACTATTGAAAACGATATATATTTTAAAATATGTATTTTAGATTAAAATTTAATTTAAAAACAAAAACAAAATACGAAAACAATCAGTTAAAACTATCCCAGTTCTTCACTGGGCCATAGTCGGAAGATTCGACACACGACGTGCTAACGCATAAAAAAACGAAGATAAATATAGCACCGAGGCTTGGGGAATGAAACATCGCGAAAAATGAGCGACGTCGGCAATAAGCCGCAGATTTCTCTTCATTGTCGGCAATGTTTATCCGGGTTTCATTCGTGGTCGCCTGAGATGGGTTTGGGAATGATGTCCACAAGAATGATGAACCGCAGTCATGGAATCAATGGACCGGTCATGAGATATCGCCGTATCATGGAGATTGGGAGAGGTCTCCCTGTTTGAGATGGACTCCATCGCTTAATCGCGTTTGTCGGGTTGTGATTAACAACACCTGCCCCCGTCGCCGGCGAGCACGTATGGCCAATATGTGGGCATATCACACACCTGGCTATTGATGGGGGCATCGGATGCGTACATCTAATCACTGTCCCGAATAATCAAAAGCCGGCCGGTCCCTCCATACGCAAGTCATCATTCGGGATCCGATTCTCTCGGTCGCGAGTGCGCAGCCGATCCGGATAAGCCACCGGCCTTGATTTATATCCGGGTTGCTATTCGGCCCAACATTCTTTCAGGCGTAATCGGCTAGCGGATGAGATTAAATCCGGCCTAAGTTCGACATGATAAAAACCATGTTTTGTATAAAAGACGGGACAATTAGCTTTACAGATCACATTCCGAAATGTGGCTGACATTACTCTATATGGCAACGTGTGTGTGTGTGTGTGTGTACGTGATCTAGCCAATTCCAAGAACAATCTATTTCATACAAGAACATAGAACCAGGTGATGGTTTGTCGCAGCAAGGACATTCCTTTGAAATATATTTAAATGGAGATTTATGCACTTGGTAATGACACACACAGAGAGAGAGAGAGAGAGAGAGAGAGAGAGAACACACACACACACACACACAGATTAATATACTTAATTATAGATTTCAGTAAGGATTGTCACATTTGAATGTCAATCACGATTGTGTTACTGTTGTAAATAAATGTATTAATATCTGGATCGATTAAGATCCAAGAGGAAACTGGGTCAGGCTACTGGAATAATCAAATTATTACAATACGGTGGGTGTGGGTGTACGCGAAGGACGTCCACGAATGTGTATGCGTGTCGTATAGATCCTTGGCGGAGGTAAGGCCTCCTCATTGTGGCGAGAGTAATAGCGTAGTACACCAATAATGGCGTCGCTAATTATATGAGATCGTACAACGTCACTATGTGTGACTATATACGACGAGAAAGTCAGCAATTAATGTCAAGCCAAAAGATTAGTTTCTACGCTAAAGACAATCTATATACTACATCGGAAACGTCTATTACAGGACAGACATCTGATAACGTCAAATTACTAATAAGGATGATGAAGGAAATACAATATTATACCCCCCCCCCAGACACACACACACACACACACACACACACACACAATCACACACACACACACACACATACACGTAGAGAGAGCTAGAGAGGGGTGGGGGCAACAAGAGACAGAGAGAGAGAGAGAGAGACTGCTTTGATGTTGGAATTTTGTCCAGAAAATATGCTCCATGTTTTTAGAAAATTAGTTTTTCAGCTCTGTCTGTCTTGATTGCTTCACTCGAAGTGCAAATTAGTGATGCCGGAATGATGGTCAAAGAATGAACCGCCTTGTAGATATTTATTATTGGAAATATAACTGTGTGTATGTGTGTGTGTGTGTGTATTTATTTGTGTATGTGTGCTTGGGTGCGTGTTAAACGCATACAGCCCTATTATCGGTGTTCTTGCTAGTGCATATAAAGGGTAAGAATATTCCCGTCAATAAAGCTGTATTTCGGTAACTTGAGCAAATATAGTGACCGTGTATCCCGGCCAGACTAGGGACCATACTTAGTGATACGTGTCCAGGTTGATATAGATTTATGGTCATAAGCTCGTCATTACCGTGTATACGAAATAACTAGGTGCCACTCGATGATTTATATCAGAGTCTGACAGGAATGTACACATAAAACATCGCTCATAAAATGGGGGGGGGGGATTTAAAATATGATACTGGCACCAAACGGGACTAATGTGAACGTGTTTGTTTATTTGAAATGAAACACACACACACACAATAGAGAGAGAGACAGAAAGAGAGGGAGGGGAGAGAGGGGGGCGGGGAGGGGAGGAGGGAGAGAGAGAAGACCCATAATGTTCTATTGAGAAATATCCTCCATCAATACAGTTGGACGCGGATGTAGGTTGAGCGAAGCCGCCGAACCAAACCTTACTGTCCTTCCATCATCGATGGCACGACACAACTGATTGCCTGTCGCTGTACCGCGTCGAATATAAACAGACCCGCAAGGGAGTCGATTGAAAAAATACAATGACGCTCATAAAAACGCCAAAATGGCTCGGATCCAGACGCGGAATCTGCGCAAATAAGACGTCCATATTTCTTCAGGATTGGTCCCAACGCCGGAGAGGCCGGGCCAAGAAAAAACCCTAAATTTCTTCCGCAGTCGCCTATTAAACATTTTCTTCTTGGGGCAGTGATGTGTGCTAAAGCCCCGCGGGCGGAGCAGCCACCGCCCCGCAGTGAGGCGGGGAGTCGTACGACGGTGGATACGAGCTACGGGGAGATTTACGATAGAACTGTTTCCCTGCTAACCACAGACGGCTAGTAATAAGATGCCTGGGATAAAAAAAAAAAAAAACGACTCTAGCAATCGCATCAATGATAATATGACACATGTCGCATTAAAATGTAACACTGAAGAATCTCTCATTTAAAAACCTGACGTAATATTGCAACGTTAAATTACGACACCAGGCGGCAGCGTGTGTGTGTGTGTGTGTGTGTGTGTGTAGGGTGGGGGGGGGGCGCCTGCATTGTCTAGCGGTAGCGTTTTGGACCACATATCATTACCACCCGTGTTCGAATCTCGGCGTGGGCATATCTGAAGGTTGTTTCATCTTTAACTTCGCTTCATTACCTTTGGAGGTCGCTCGGCCCATTTAGCCTACCATGTGCACAAACGTGGGCGTAAAACATCAATCATCATCATCATCATCATTGTTTTCCCATAATTTCGGATGTAGCATTCGATAAACAGAAGGGTTGAGTTACTTTTTACCAGAATGATCAGAAGATCCTCTGTTGTAGAGAACTTCGCATTTGGTATCGATTTACGAGTGATTATTAATCAGCCTTCTATACAAACAGACTGCACTAGTTAACAGTTTATTGTACTAATGTTAACAACAATTATTATATTTAAGTGTTTTGTTCTTTTCCTTTCCATTCTTATAATGGCTGCATGTACATATATTATCGATTGTATATTTTCGTTTGAGCTGTGTATGCTAGAGCCTAAACTGTCTGTATAGGCTTAATATATGCCAATACTCTCAGTATAGGTGAATGTCTTTAATCTAAATAGACAAACATCTTCATTTCGCTCAGTTTGGTTACAATAATCCCCCCTCTGTGGTCTCATGGCTTAGAAGGTGGGACTTTCTTACTCAAGGTCATGCTGTGCGGGAGGTCGCATGTTCTAATCCTGGCCGTGACACTATAGTAGGAGGAGTCTTTCATCCAAACAGGGCAACTGGCAAGGTTTTCTGCGTCGAATATGGGTTTTATCTATTGTAAATTCTAAATTGTTTAGGCTTAGACCTCGTGGTGAAGCAGTTAAGTACAGACCATATACGTCTCCCTCATTTGAGGGAGCCGAGCCACGTAAAATAACTACCATTTCGACCATTGTATACCATGTAACCATAGACATCTTCCATACAATAACACGAGCACTGGAGCTGATCCAGGAGAATGCCTCCAAAAACCTTCCGTTTATTGCCTCCACACCAGTTATGGTTTAAAAGCTCCACATAAAGCGAGGCTAGTGACTCCAGTAGGCCGGATCCACACAATGCCACCCACCCTGCACGCATTGAACCGAAACACGATTGCCTCTGGTAACTAACCTGATTGCCGCGGACCACCAAACCGTACTGGTTGACCCTGATGGACCACCTGAATGTCCCTGATAACCGACTGATTGGTTCCGGATACTGACCGCAGTCGCCCAGACAACTGGCCTGATCACATCTGATAAGCCTACACGGTCTATACTGATATTGCCCCACCTGATACCTACCTTGATCGAACATCTGATTGGCTCCACACGATCCCGAAAGATCGTTTTGATACGACATGCCGCAAAATCGGGAACAGGAAGAAATAAACTATCGACGTAGAGTAGTCGTCTTAAACAGGAATTTACCACTGATCCATACGTTTTGATGATTATGTCCAGAAACGACAGATCTGGATTAGCTAGGTTCTGTTGTGGTGCGACACATATTAAGCCGCTGCAAATAGCACCCCTCTACTTGTAAAACTTACTTCCATTGTATATACGATGTAGAGAATGAGTTCCATCTTTTAATGACAATTTTATATATGAATTACTCTCGAAAACCTTCACTTTTAACTTTTTTATATATATATATATATATATATATATATATATATATATATATATATATAAATATATGGACTGTAACACTGTTGGTTCTACGGCCAATAGTTTGAACAAAAGCTTCCACAGAAGGCCAGTTTTATATGTATGCCAACAACTCTGACATATAATGTTTTAATTATTAATACAGTTTTTAGCTATCTCATAATTCAAATAGTGTGGTTTATAGATTTATTGTCATCACGCTGACTATAAGTTTTGTAATATATTCACAAGGTGAGACTTAAATAAAAAATACAAAACACACACACACACACACACCAACACACACGTCAACACACACGTCAACACACACACACGCACACACACACGCACGCACACACACACATGCACACACACGCATAATATATATATATATATATATATATATATAGAGAGAGAGAGAGAGAGACATAATCAGCTCCACGAAGTTTTCCATACGTACACCCCCCCACTCATCCCCCAGCTGCTTACCTATAGGGAATCGATTCCTGTTTAACTGATCTAATTACACTGACATATAACAAACTGTTAAAGACACCTCGTCTACCAACAGACAATAATTGTTAGACGTCTAACACAAA
>JAODUP010000068.1:1282500-1297500 GCA_025642065.1 Paralvinella palmiformis | reverse complement strand
TACACAACTAAGTCAGGGTAGAATATATGTTATATTATTATAAAGAACTATAACAAACAACATAACTAAATATATGAAATATTAAAAATATGTTAGTTCATATTATTCTAATTATTCTTCTTATTATTATTATTAAATTATTTAAAAAAAAATATTTACTGTTTCTTTTCCAAATATGGATCGCGCCATTTATCCTGCGCCCAGTCCGGGGACCATTCGTTTCCATGACGACCGTTTTGTTTATTTCAGGAACGCCTAAGCATAGCCGGCGGTTTAACAATAAAATGCGGGTAAACAAGAAAATAAATATCAATCGAATAAACATCGAATGGTCGGCGATTGATTAAGGCTAACGGCTTCCCATTCTGATGTGTCTCGGCCTCGTTTCCTCCTGGATCCGGGATCCCCCATCCACGATGGATGCTCTACGTCTAGTCGGAAGACGGTCAGGTCAGACCATCGCCGTGAGACGAGATTAGAAAAGTAAACGGGTAGAGACCGCTCAGCGGTCACCGAGCGGTGGAGGGAGGTCGGCTCCCTGCGGCTAGGGATGGGGAGTATCCCTGTACAACGGTGTCGGTCCCCGTGTCATAGTGGCTAATGTTAAAAACGTCGTCGGACACTTTCGGTCAGGACTCGAGAAATATCACCGACGATACCAAGGCCCCTTCCCCCCGCCCCCACCCAACTCCGGGATAGAGCCGGCTTACGGCCAAGAACGGCTCCCGGGGCTATGAATAGGTTTGTTAGCGCTAGTGGCGCCCTCTACCTGCGAGGGTCTAAACAGTTAAGGGTAATATGATTTTATGAACAAGCGTCGCCTCGCGTTGACCGCAATGAAAGCCATATCGTGGTGAAACAGACGCACAAAGATGGGTGGGTGGAGGCAGGGAGGGAGGGAGGCAGGGAGATGGGGTGGGATGACATAGGATGATGCCGAGTGACTTGAATAGTCAGATCGAATCAAAACCCTCTTCTATTGTATCGTATTAGAACATGGAGACAACGAAGTGTGGTGGGGGGGGGGGAGGAGAGTTTGATAGGATGGTGGACGTTCAGTCCCCAAACTCCTAATTTCCTCTCGCTCGAAAGCTATCCAAACTGGGAGTAAAAAATTATGATAATAAAAATAATATCCATCCTGCAATTCTGATAATATAGTTGATCTAAGTGATTGATAGAGGATCTAAGTAGAAAAATGGCGTGCTGACTCTCCTCTACCAATACCAGATTTATGTATTTCCATCCCTTTCCCTTCCAAACTGCCATCTCTAAACTTATACGGCCACCCAATCCTTGTCCTTTAACCCATCGTCTGCTAGGAAAGGGTACTGTCATTTTACTGATTTCTGAACAAGGCCACTGACACCACTCATCTCGGATGTTTGCGTTGAGGTTTCTTTGAGTCGTTGTTAGCCGAAAGACAACGACAGCAGCGAGACCAGAAGCCAACAATCAAGTATTCATCGATAATCACATTCGCCAACTCACTCGGTATTGACAATAATACACACGAGGTCCAGGGTTATTTAGCTGCTATTTATAGCCGTGTATTATCAAGTCTGGGCTGCGTGTGGGATAGACTCAGTGACACAATGAACAAAAACCCAGCCAATTGATTTGGAACATATGAATAATACGTAGACATTAACACACACGCATACACGCATAGACACACAGGGAGAGAGAGGGGGGGAAGGTCACTTCCGGTGGATATTTTACACTACTGGTTGCGTTTACGTTTTGAACACATACCTATATGGAATGCAAATATATACACCCGGATCGTTTTATTCAAGCACGATCCAGAACGATCCCGATCCGGCAAATTAGTCTACCGAGCGGTGCATTCGGCCGACACGATATAGTGCGTTAAATATAATCGCATACAGGTAGCGCGCAGCTGGAAGACGAAAACCGTGCGCAGCTGGTGAGCCGGGGCTGCTCCAGTAACCAAATCCAGATCACTCTAAGCCGCTCGTGGTGAAAACCGGGAACTTAATTAACGGTCGTGTGTCGTTTTATACAGGACGAGCACGTTAGAGCTTAATGACAAGGGCACAGCTTCGTCGTTGTCAACAATCTTATAGTCACATAATGTTAATAGACCGAGTGATGAGAACATGTTTTGTCTTGAGGGATAAAACAAAACCGTGTGTAGCCAGTCACTGTTATACGACGACTGTTATATGATGACTGCTATTTGATGACTGTTATCCGATCGTTGGGATATGGTGACTTAGGTTTTGTCGGATAACGAGAGGTTTATATCAACAGACGGTAGCGAGCTATTTGTACTTATTGCTGATGTAAAAGTTTACCAGCTCACCGGGGTGTGGACTTTAATGTTTTAGGCTAGTGTACGATCTATATCCGGTGTATGGTACTGGCTAAAATACCTTCTTTCGCTGCTAGAGTACTGTCTGAAGGTAGAGTTCAGTATGTGGCGTTGTGTGGCCAATACGTAATGTTCAGTATCTGAGTAGTGTAATGTTTATGTTCAGTGTACACTACATGTATTATGGCTTGTAAATATTCGCATTATGTCTAATGTAGTGCATAGCATATATGTGCATATATCTACAGTACAGTACACAACAAGTACACAGTCAGTGACGAGTGTATTGTATATATAGCTAGTGCACATTTCGCGACTAGTCAAAGCCTTTGATTAGTGTATTGTATATAACAGTATATATATATATATATATATATATATATATAGAGAGAGAGAGAGAGAGAGAGAGAGAGCTAGGATGCGCTTTATAATATGATATACCGCTAGGGTGTGGTTTATAATTAGTGTACAATTTTCACCTTGTAAGCAGTCTATGGTCAGTGTACCGTTTGCGGATAATGTACGCAGTGGAGAGCTGTGATTAGTGTAAAACCCACGAATGACGATACAATCGATCAAATCAACAGAATTAGTTCTTTACCAGAAGTAAATGTTGATGTTTTGAACGTATAACAATTTTCATGGCACTTTACTTGATACGTTTAATGCTAAAACTAAATATATCCAAACGCTTACAAATTACCATGTGTATTTACTTGATTCATTTAAAGCCTAAAGTAAATATGTCTGAAACTTTACAAAATACCATGTGTTTTTGTTTGATTCATTTAACGCTTAAAATTAATACCATTTTTAAATCACAAAGACCGTCATTTTCCGCGACACTGAAAATAAATAACCCAATCATATTGCCAGTAACATCAAACAACAATTATCTAGATACATCTGAACCAGACATAATAGTAACAGGCATTCCTACACGCGGTAAAGACAATCCTGGATCACGTAATCCGGAATCCGCTACAATATGGCGTATACAATATACACAAAAGCGGCCAACTTATCACAGTTTCAGCGGGAAAGGAATCAAGATGTTCTGTTATCTTTACGAATAGTATCAAAAAGTGAATCGAGTGCGAGCCAAATAGAGGTCCAGTTCCTTGGTTAGTACAACTATGTATTTGTCACATAGTATCATTGTATACTTCAAGTGGATTGGATATCGAAGCTTATCTGTTAGAATTATTCAAAGCCATTGATGTTCTGTTATTAATCAATGTTGTAGTATTAAAATAGTCATGTAATCTGCGCAATTAAAAATGTGTTAATCTTATCTCGTTTTTTTTAATCGTACATCGCCCTTCCGTGAGCGAAGGAGTGAGTGAGTGAGTCCTTTGTTTAGCATTGGTGTTATGTAACATCAAGGGTTAATGGATGAGGGGCCACTATCTGGAAAAATGAGATGATCATGCTGAAACCTTTTATGGCAAGATGAAACATCTAGCGACACGGATAACACTTGGATTGAATCCTACGACCTGAGGGTTTGAAGTACCATGCGATAACAACTGTACTATAGACCACCACCACCACCACTACTATTACAACTACTACTGCTACTACTGTTACTACTTTTACTGCTGCTACTATTACTACTACTATTACTACCACTATTACTACCACTATTACTACTACTATTACTACTACTACTACTATTTCTACTACGTAACAGGCAGGGCTATGTCTGCAGGATGTTTCGTTCTCCACTTCGCCTCCTTACATATAGCTTAAGATGTGCGCCAAACTGGCCGCATAAAAGCCACAACAACAACAAGAACAAGAACAACAACAACAACAACAATCACCACTACTACAACTGTAAGTAATATTAGTATATATTGTTGTTGTAGTTGTTGCTGCTACTGACGTCATTAAACCCGTGACGTCAGATTATAAGACAGATTTTGATGATTCCCTATTCGGGTGTCGACGTCCGTTTTTCATTGTTAACCTTCTGCGCTCAGTCTCCGGGGATAAATCCAGAGCCATTAGTCTCTTAGACGTTTAGTCTATACACCAGTAGACAATTTACAGTGGAGTAAACACGGAGTGAGTGTAGGCTGAGGGAAATTATCAACAACAACTCCCCCATTACAATAGTAAAGGGCTTCACACTCATCGTCTGTCAAACATATATGGGGCGCCTCCGTGGTATAGCGGTAGCGTGTTGGACCACAGATCACTACCACCCGTGTTCGAATCTCGGCGTGAGCACATCTGAAGGCTGTTTCGTCTTTGACTTCGCCTAATTACCTTTGGAGGCCGGTCGGCCCATTTAGCCTACCATGTGCACAAAAGTGGCCGTAAAACGTCAATCATCATCATCATCATCATCATCGTCTGCCAAACATACCAAGTGAATCACGAAAGACAGCAATATTTAATATAACGTTTTGTCCACTTATGCCGTAATATACACGGACCATCGCGGTACGGATGGCGTAAATATGAGGTCCTGATTCTAAATAAGCCGACGACAATAAAGGTTTCGGTAAAAGGGTGGCGTTACGAGCTCACACCGTCGCTAGGTGGCGTGTAACATAATGAACGACGGAGTGGGAAATGTCAGAGTTACCCCCGTAATGAGCAACGACTGATGACGACCGTCTGTAGCACGTCTCGGCTGTAATATCGGTCCTCAACTGGCCAAAAATAACAAGTTCGGGAAGGGGAATGAGGGAAGGAAGGAAGGAAGGGAGAGGGGCCCAATAGAGATGACAAATAGGAAAACCCCTTTTTTCGGCGTCTGCGGCAATGTTTCCATTCGTCGCCGTGACGCGTCGCCATTTAATAAATTACCCGATAATTAAAATAATCGTTAGCACAAAGTGGAATTATCATTTAATAATAAATGATTGTTTCATCTGAAGCGACTAAAATCATTCGTCTAAAAAAAAAGAACTGTCCGTATCTAAAAAAAAAAAAAACAGCTGAAAGGGTACAAAATATTAATACCGGCTAATAATAATTTAAAAAAATTAGAGGGATCCTTGGATTAATGTGAACAATAATAAAAGGGCGTTCATTCTGGATCGAGTGAAGATTTTCGAACTATGAGATATTTATAATGTTGATACATAATATTTTTACTTACATTCTACGCGCACTACGACATGCAATTTTGTTGTCAATTGTGACAAGAATGTAAATAAAACGACTTACCTGAATTAAGGATTTGTCGTTAACTCTTGATGAACAATAATAACAGCATACCTGTTCACGATTGCTTTTACAGATAAATAATGATTATCGGTTATTGGGTTTTTAACAGACGTATTATTTGGGGTATCACTGTACAGCGCCTTTGAATGTCTCCTGGTAGCAAGGGTGCTTTGTTAAATATACATTATTATTATTATTATTATTATTATTATTATTATTAGCACAAATATATTCCGTATAAACAAAGTTGGGCCAAAACAGTTCTAAACACACAATATCCTAGTTTATACTGGCCTGGTCCACGCTATAACAATATATACGTTATGGACATTGTCAACGTTTTTAAAAAGTTGTGTATCGTGAAAATAGTAAATAAACAATAATTGTGACATGTTGCTGTTTTACAATAGTTCTTGTGGACATGGAACACTAACTAGACTGAGTCACTTCCAGGGGTAAGGTAATGGGATGGAACAACGGAGGATGAAACACCCATTAGACACAGCCAGACCGGGATTAGAACCGACGTGCGAGAGGTTGGTGACCAACCGCGCTATCAATTAGGCCGCGTAGACACCCCGCAGACGGTGTTTAAATGAAGGAGATATTAATCATTACGGCCGGTGCTTATACACAATTATTCATGAATATTCATCATTAACCGCGGCGTTTCGTCACCGTTTCTGTCTGATCACGTGATTAATCACGTCCAATGAGAGCGGTTCAATATTATAAATGACGAAACATCACCGTGTAGAGTATTAGTAACCACGAAGCCAGGAACATTGTCATATTACTACAGAATTATGTTTATTTTCGAATAAAACATATTGTAACAAATACTCAAATCACCGACTTTTAATTTTCCACTTATAAATTCATCCATCACGACACACGCTTTTTGTAAACATAATTTTTAGATAAACCCTCCCCCCCCAAAAAAAAAAATACTCACGAACAACACACCACGTAACACCAGCAACAGACTGTTATATGACTGTTATATGAATTATGCGTATTATAGGAGACTGTCATATGACTGTTCTACATTCATCAGTCAGTATAACCTGGGGGTGAGAAATACCTCGATATTACAACAAAACTCTCGCGAAATCTATAAAGAAACCCTACAAAAAGCCACGAAGAAGCCACACATGGTGTCATCCTTAATGTAGCCTCGTGTGTCGGGACTTATTTAATACTTCCCCGTCGACGGGTTTGGAAGGTCAAACATAAAGGGCCCAGGGGGGGTAGGGTGAAGGGGGGAGGGGTTAGGAGCAGTGGTCGTATAGTTCTTTGTCCACCATTGAACGTTATCCAGTTGTAGTAATTACTTTTAGAATTACTCTAATCAAACTCAACATGGGACAGATGAGAGGATGAGAGACGAGTTTTGAAGATGTTCCGTATCCTATCATGTCAATCGTTATATCTTCTTCCCCCCCCCCCCACATTCCATGACTCATCTACTAAATACAGATTAAACCTTTAGATTTAGTCGAGAAATATGAATAACACCGAAAAAGCTAGTCCCATTCCCCCATTAACCTATCTCATTTCTAAAGCACACCATATCGAGATGATTGATGACTGATGCTTTACGGCCACTTTTGTGCACGTGGTAGGCTAAATGGGCCGAGCGACCTCCGAAGGTAATGAACCGAAGTCAAAGAGGAAACACCCTACAGATATGCCCACGCCGGGATTCGAACACGGGTGGTAGCGATCTGTAGTTAAACACGCTTCCGCTAGACCAAGATGGCGCCCCCCCCCACCATATCGAGAGGATTGAACTAACGCCAACAATCTAAATAGTTCATGTCCGACCGAAACAACGACGAAAGACAGAAAACATCAAGTTTAAATCGTGATGGAAATACCTCATTGATTGTCCTCATTAAATTATACAACTTAGAGAATTGGCGTTCGGGTGTCGGAAGTGAAGCCAGTAATAATGTGAGAACGAAATATTAGTAATAATTATATTAGTTCCGTGAGAGGAGGAATAATTGATATTTAATATCAGTAAAATGGAGAAAGAGGAGTGGAAAAGTATTAGATTATTTAAACAGATTTAAAGTAATTATCTGGGTTTTAATTTTGTTATTACTGTATTCACCAACTGACTTCGGAGAGAGAGTGTGTGTGTGTGTATGTGTGTGTGTGTGAGTGAGCATGAACGTATGTATGTATGAGTGTGTGCGCATATGTGTTTGCATATATGTATGAATGTGCGCGCGCGCGCGCGTGTGTGTGTAAATGTACGTAAATGTGTGTGTACGTATGTGTAATCGTTCGCGCGCGTGCGAGAGTGTGCATCTATTTGTTTATTAAAACAGCGAACACTCGGGAAAACCCAGTCACAATCAATCCAGACCAGAAGAACGGAACACGTTTTTTAACAAATCCACACTCTAACAGTAAACATTGACAGAAATCGGCAGACGAACAGAACTAAGTCCGGAAGACGATTTCATCAACGAGCTAAATCTCGGGTCAAAGAAACACTTCCAAAGATAAAATACTAGATAATGTATGGCTTACTGGTCAAACTGTTCCGAGTAAGAACCAAAACATGATTTATTACCGTGTCTACACGACTATATGTCATACCACGAGGGATGGCTAACCTTGACCTTCGTGTACCGAAGTTGTCACAGACTTCTATGCACATACGGGAAGGGCAGGGGACGTCGGTCACTCGTAATCAATTCATTCCGAGAACTGTTGTCCTTAGACGACGAACTATTGACTCACCGCCAGTCGATTTATAGATAATGTTTAGGTTTCGTATTCGTCGGGAGACCATCCGCGTCGAGTTCAAGTCGCTCGTCTAGCTCTGGTGGTAGAAAGAGTTGGGATCCGGAGACGAATGTCAACAGACTGTATGGCGATGGCTGAGGTTCCGTTTTTGGGGAACTGTTGAAATTAGTTAGCACGGTCGATTTAGCCCGTTAGTTAAAGGCTAATATCGGGTGGTGTTTTGCGGCTGCAGCAAACCGTTTGCCTAAAGTACTGGGTTTGTGCCGGAGCCGTACGAGTACGGAGACTGGAGTACCTGGCCTGGCCGGATGATGATGATTGATGTTTTACGGCCACTAACGGCCACCAAATGGGCCGAGCGACCTCCAAAGGTAATGAAGCGAATATGCCCACGCCGAGATTCGAACTCGGATGGTAGGGATCTGTGATCAAACGCGCTACTTAAACCACGGAGGCCGCCTTGGCCTGGCCAGAGGCGTACCATTCGGCGGCAACTACTTTATTAATCGACAATCAAAATAATTCCCACGTCACGTTATTTAACGCGCGCGTATTACAAACGGACAAAACATAGGATTAATTAACGGATGCCCTGGAACGGCGGGCCTAGACGTGGGACGAATCCGGACGGGCAAAACGTCGGCGGTGCTGGCAGACGAAAGGGTTAAAAGATCAACGCCACCTGCCGCCAACATTGTTATATCGAGGGAACAAACGTAGCCGCCTGAGATTACTTCTCGCTTTTCCCAGATCGGACTTTATTCCACACTTATTAACGCGCGAGCGTGGATCATATTTGCGGCTGGAATGTTCCAGGCAAGTCCAATTTCGATCTAGTTTTGAGCGGTAATTCCCATTTTATGGACCCGTGTCTGTCGCACTCTGCCATTTAACGGCATCCTACTATTCCGGGAGAAGATTTATTTGTGTGTGTGTTGGGGGGGGGGGACATGTGGTAAGCTTCGCTGTTTCGCGATCGCGAAACGACGGCAACTGATCATTTTCGAAGTTAAGAAGCTCGCCTCGCTAACAGCTCGCCATCCTTCATATTAAGCCGGGATGGCTAACTAAGTCTAGTACAAAGTTGCCTCTCCGGAGTGACGCTTATACCGGGATTACTAACTGGAGTGTTAATATTTATGATTTATTCGTCCAGCTGCAACTTAAACCGAAATCGAAGCCGAGTTATTAGCTTTAGATCCGGAAATAACGCCGTCCCGGTCTAATCGGGATGTAAATAAAGCGCTAATTTGAGAGAACCGGTCACTGGATCGTGGCGCTCATCGAAGGCAACACTATCAGCAGCACCATCAGCAGCAACATAACAACAGTAGCTGGCACAACAGCAGTAGCAACAACAATAGCAACGGTAACAATCAATAAACGTATGACCGAAGTATGACCGGCTCTCGATGTAATGGCACCGGAATATTTCTCGGATAGTTCAGCTATTAGATAAGTTACACCAGTGAAACTGGTGTATTTTGCATATTATGTAATATAGATTTAATTTATATTAATATAAATTGATTATATTTAGTTATTTTGTATTTCTTGTATTTTTCTTTTTAACTGCTCATTTGACTTTTTAAATGCTCTTGTCATTACAGAGACTTGGCTGACTGGTAATGTCTCAGACCAGAAAATTGTTGGTGATGTGACTCCAGCTGGATATTCATTCCACCGTGCAGCTCGGATTACCAACTGACTTTTATATCTGGGGGGATATTATCTACCGATTACACCCCACTAAGAAAAATGGCCTGAAAGCAGCAGATTTCTTCAAGGAATTTTCGGGATTTGTTGACTCTCTTGCTACCAACAGTGGTCATCTGTTGATATTAGGTGATTTCAATATACATTGGGATTGCCAGAGTAATGCAGATACCAAACAACTGGCTGACATTCTTAGATCTGCCAATCTCAGGCAGCATGTTCAAGAAAGAACACACAGACATGGTCACATCTTAGATCTTGTCATCTCCCGTGATGATGACCATTTGATTAAGGGTGTGTCTGTGTCTTCCATGCTGTCTGATCATTTCCTTGTTAACATTAATGTATCTTTACAGGAACAATCTGTTTCAGCTAAAGTTATTTCATATAGAAGATATAACTCAATTGACAAGGAGGCTTTTCTTGCTGATCTGCGAGTCTCTTTTCTGGTATTGGATCCACCGGATGATGTGGATCATGTGGTGGATCTCTATGATAGTACATTGAGAGACATTGTAGATCAACATGCACCTTTAAGGACAAAGGAAATGCCAAGCAGACCAATGCTTCCATGGTATAATAAGAACATACAGGCTGCAAAGAGACACAGAAGGTATTGTGAGCGGCTGTGGATCAGGACCAGTTTGTGTGTTCATTTTGAAATGTTCAAGGTCAGTAAAATTCTTGTTAAAAATACCCTTGCCTCTGCTAAATCTGAATACTACAATAAAAAGATCAAAGCATCCAGGGGAAATCAAAGGACTGTTTTCAGTGTTGTGAATAAAGTATTACATAAAAGTCAAACTGTCCTCCCAAATAATATCAACTCAGATAAAGATATGGCCCATTGTTTTAATAACTTCTTCTGTCAAAAAATATTAAATATACATAGTGGTTCCAGTCCAGCACCTTATCACAGGGTAAGCGATTGGTAAAAGAGTCCTGCATATCTGTGATGGATACATTTGAGCCTTTTACAGAGACTGATATCAGACAGTTGCTGAAAAGGTCATCTAATGCTTTCTGTGCAGTTGACCCTATGCCTACATGGCTTGTGAAGGATTGTCTGGATGTTCTGATAAACCAAATTATAAATATAGTTAATCATTATCTCTGGGTGTTTTCCCAAGATCCATGAAAGCTGCCCTTGTAAAACCATTAATAAAAAAACACACTATGGACTGTAATATTCTAAACAATTACAGACCTGTTTCAAATCTTACATTTTTATCTAAAGTTATAGAAAAGGCAGTTGCTTTCCATCTAAACAAATATTTAATCAATAATAACCTTAATGAATCACTACAGTCTGCCTATAAAAGTGGTCACAGCACTGAAACAGCCTTGGTTCGAGTGAAAAATGATATTATGATGACAATTGATCAAGGTAAGCCAGTAATACTTGTTCTTCTGGACCTGTCTGCTGCATTTGATACAGTTGACGATAATGTACTTTTCTCTAGGTTAAAAGACATGTTTGGTCTGTCAGGTAGAGTACTTGAATGGTTTAGATCCTATCTGGAACAACGCTCCCAGAGAGTGTCTGTTCATGGTATTTTATCTGACATTCAGTTTTTGTTATCTGGTGTACCACAGGGTTCAATTCTTGGTCCTCTGGTTTTCACAATGTATACCCGTCCTCTTGGGATCATTGCGCAGCGATATGGGGTTAAATATCACTTGTATGCTGATGACACACAGCTGTATATATCACTGGATCCTGATAATGAGTTAAATTTCTCCTCTTCCTTGAAGAATTTAGAACATTGTATTGCCGATATTCGGCTATGGATGACTCAAAATCTTCTAAAACTAAATGATCATAAAACAAATATTTTATATTTGGCATCACCACATTGTGTTAAATCCCTAAAGACACCAGCATTACAGATGGGTGCATCTTCGATTACCCCTAATGAGTCAGTAAAAAATATAGGGGTTATTTTGGACCAATGTATTAACATGCATGAACATGTCACATCAATATGCTGAGCTGCCTACTACCATCTTAAGAACATCCACTGTTTAAAAAGCATTCTTGACACAAGAATCACTTGTAACTGTAGTTCGAGCCTTTGTTACATCTCGTATAGACTATTGTAACTCCCTGTTATATGGCATATCTGATTATAACATTAATCGCCTTCAGCGAATTCAGAATAGTGCAGCTCGCATTGTAACAAATACTTGAAAATATGATCATATCACCCCAATTCTTCAAAAACTACATTGGCTACCTGTTAGACAGCGTATCCATGTCAAGATTCTGTTAATAACTTATAAATCTATTAATGATATGGCGCCAGAATACCTGTGTGAACTGGTTTCCATTAGAAAGTCATCCCGAAAACTCAGGTCATCCAGTCAGATACTGTTGCAGGTGCCAGTGTCTCGGCTCAAGTCATATGGTAATTGTGGGTTTAGTGTTGCAGCCCCCACTTTATGGAATAGGTTGCCGGCAAATCTCTTGGAAATTTTAAGTCTCTTCTAAAAACACACCTATTTAAGGTCGCTTTCACAGGTCGCTTTATTAAATATACATTATTATTATTATTATAACTGTGATCAATAATAGACCGATGATGATGATGATGATTATGATGATTGATGTTTTACGGCTACTTTTGTGCACAAGGTAGGCTAAATGGGCCGAGCGATCTCCGAAGGTAATGAAACGAAGTCAATGATGAAACACCCTTTAGATAAGTCCTTGCTAAGATTCGAACTGGGTGATAGTGATTTGTGACTCAACGCGCTACCAGTTAGACCACGGAGGCGCCCAACAGACCGATGTGACCACGATATTATTATTAATGTCAACAAACGACTGTCATATATCATCATCTTCGGGGATACCTGTAATTATTGGAAGAGCAGAAAGTTGCCTTGTTCTTTGATTATTAATGAGACATCAAGGACGGTTCACCGGGTAAAGTGCTGTATCAGAAGACTATAGCCTCCAGGTTCGATGTCACCTAAAGCCCAGTATTTCGTGTGCTCATAAGATGACTTTGGTTTTGGACCAGTAGCTGTGAATGTTGTTGCTGTTTTAGGGCCATTTTGTGCACAAGGTAGGTTAAATGGGCCGAGCGACCTCCGAAGGTAATGAGGCGAAGTGAAATATGAAGCACCCTTCTGATATAGTCTGTCCGCGTTTTGAACCAAGGTGCTATAGATATATGGTCAACCGCGTTACCAGTTAGGCCACGGAGGCACCCCTCAGACCAGTAACTAACATGATTACTTTCGATTAGTCGCCGAACAGATGACTCCAGAATACATTGTACTCCGCGAGGCGTCCTCTGTAATCTCGGATTGTACACCACTCTCTCTTCTGGATAAATGTAAAAGAACGTATAACTTTTACACTTCTGGGAATTATCGCTCCGAAATAAACATCCTTGGCTTTGCCTTGACCTTTAGAACTCTAAGAGCGTTGATTAACGGAACAGAGAACATACGAGAAAGATGCTCAAGTTGTCACTTACCGGTAATTAGTAATCACCGAATGATTACCTATACGGCTGTATACTGGGAGAGGACAATGATTAGTATAAACGCCGTACTGTTGTCGTATAGAAGGCTCTATCCAGTGTTGTATAGTCCAGTGTATAATGTTGTATATCATGTTGTATGTATAGTAAGGTGCTGTATGGTTGAATGTTACATTGTGTTATAGTACGATACTGCATGGTTGAATGTTGCATTGTGTGTATATATTATGGTGCTGTATGGTTGAATGTTGCATTGTGTGTATAACACGATACTGCATGGTTGAATGTTGCATTGTGTGTGTAGTATGGTGTTGTATGGTTGAATGTTGCATTGTGTGTATAACACGGTACTGCATGATTGAATGTTGTATTGTGTGTATAGTATGGTGTTGTATGGTTGAATGTTGCATTGTGTGTATAGCGTGGTGCTGTATGGCTGAATGTTTCAGCGACATCTAACACAACCTAAAATCTCTTACAGTACGGTGTAGAGTGTACAACGGCTGTATATAACACTGTCGCATAATAACGATTACAGTATCACAGGATGCGACGTACAGGGTCGTACCACCCCCACCCCACCCCTAAAGAACCGTGTACGGCGGTGCCAAAAGAGGCTGAACTAGTGACAAAGTGGCGCCACGCTGCGATGTTGAACAGTCAAATGAAGACTGGGAGGGCTGATAAAGTATTCATGACTTGAGAGAGGACAGTCTACAGAAAGATTACTTTCTCGGTCGTGATGCTTTATGGATCCGTGCTGTTTGTCGTGTGGTAATGTGTCGGGGTAATGTTACATATAAAGATCCCCCACACACACAGCCAACCCCCCCCACATACCTACCGGCATAAAGCTGAACTCCAAAATGGCTACCGGCGGACGTTTAGTACCCAATAAACAGTACTATCTGGTGGATGAACAAATATGCTGGTGCTCATTTGAAAATTGGCTTCATGATACTTAGATGGTGTACCCAAATTGGATTTAGAGGCAAAAGTACCCAGTTTGGTATTGTGGGCATTAATACACGCAAGATGGCCAGATGTTTATTTCAGATTTAGAAACTCATTTCTGTATTATACCGATTACACCAAGGCAAACACGCACCGTCAGACGCACCGATAAACGCACGCACTCACATATGCATGCACCGGCACACCGTTTCGTCGCGTGTTCTTCCGACGAAAATCGAAAGCGCCGTTAACTTTATGATACGATGAGACGCCTCGGCATTCTGCCATCATTAGCTAATCCATTCGAGGGAAGACACCGCCGGCTTATAGAGATGTCAAACTGCTATATGGCTGTCATCGTGTGACATTTAGCTTCTCTCGCTCCGCCAACTGACATCATTGCTAGATTATGCCATGGATGTCGAGACCCAGCTTAAGTGAAGTTGCTGCCAAATTGGCTTTCTTACACATCATCGTTAACAACGTACCATCGACTGAAGCCAGTTGTCAGGACAAGTAACAGCTTAAGTAGGAGACGTTCTTCTAGGAGAA
>JAODUP010000068.1:1220000-1280000 GCA_025642065.1 Paralvinella palmiformis | reverse complement strand
AAGTAAACAAGTAAACATCTGACTAACACGTAATACATCACTAGGTAGTAGTGGGATGATGATGATGATGATGGTGATGATGATGATGATGATGGGGTTATGACGGGATGGCTGTCATATCCTGGTACTAGACCACGACTGGGTTAGGTAATCAACCATTGTTAAACTACATCATTAATAGAAACATCTAGAAACGGCTTACCTCTCTCTCTCTCTCTCTCTATCTATCTATCTATCTATCTATCTATCTATGTCTTGTTTGCTCAAATCGTCACTGCGTTGTTTGACCTTGAGATGTCCCGAATACTGTTTCGATCAATTTGACAAGCTTTGTCTCCATGTTAGCGTCATCGGGACATGGTGACATAGTGTCCAGCTGCCAGCTATCATATGGTCACTGGATCCGAGTCCTCTCTCGCGCTCTCTCTCTCTCTCTCTCTCTCTCTCTCTATCTATCTATCTATCTGTGTGTCTCTCTCTTCCCCCTCTCTATGGTACACTTCACTGCACAACAGATCACGGAAGAAGACACCAGTGTGTCGCACTAGCAGTATCAGGTCTGCGTATTAGGAACGATCGACAAGATATCGGCCGTACATAATCATATACACCAGACGTAAACAACGTAATGATAAATACCTCGCCCTCCGTCTCCCCCCCCCCCTCCCTCTCTGTCCCACACCTCTCTCTTCCTAGGGCTGGGTATTCCGCAGAACAGTTCGTATTAGATAATCTGACAAACGGTTGATTACGAGAATCCCGACTCCATCATGTGATGATGGTAAGACGGACAAGTGAGAAAGGTTCGAGTATTCAACAATGTCTACGTCTCCCCGCTCGGCAGATCCTCGGATAATGTTCAATATTACGTGCTGAGGCTTGTGGTGGATGACACTGATACAGTCCAAGATGGGACATCGTCCGGAATAAGACGCAGATAAACTGTCAGCATCATCATCGTCATCATCATCACCGATGTCTCCACCAAACTGAACACCGAGTGACACTTTAACGATACAATAGATCTTAAAGCCGAACTGCGGCCACCAATGGCATTACATCAGGAGACAGCGATCCAGAAAAGCCACTTACCTCCCTCCAGCTGTAGGCGGGGCGCAGGGCCGCTAACAAGAGTACTGAGTCGCTTCCGAGGAGAGAACATATGACGTTAATCAGAGAGCGAATGTTGTCCGGTGGGCACGTGTCTACTGATCCGGACCGATCCCAGGCAGGACAGGACTCACGTCAGAGTGAAGAGAACACAATCATGGGAGAGAGTTGGTGTCCTGGCATCTCTCTCTCTCTCTCTCTCTCTCTCTCTCTCTCTCATCTATCTATCTATCTATCTATCTATCTATCTATCTACTCACTCACTCACTCACTCACTCACTCACTCACTCACTCACTCACTCACTCACTCTCTCTTCCTCGTTTTGCTGCTGTCGCTGTCCCTCCTTCTCCTCTCTAATGGCGCAGCTGGTACCACACTTGGCCAATGACAGTTGGAAGGAATGTGATTAGAGCCTCAGTGAGCGATGTATAATGTATACGGTAGGAAGCTCCTCAAAATGAAGACTAACAGCTGCCGAGTAAATGATAATACGAGGAGACAGTGATAGCGGTGACGGGAGGAGGTGATAGTGGAAGTACCGAAGGAACGTGGAGGAGGAGACAATTACGTGTAAAGACTGGGGAAGAGAAGATGAACAGATTGGACATTAGTCGGTTATTGAGGTCTTATCTACCACTAATAGTGATAATGGTCTTGTCACCGCCTTTCGTAAGTGGGTACTTGTCTTCCGGAGCCGTCTGGTGCGCCCCTTTCTATTCCCGAATCACTGTTACGACGAACCGAGACCGCCATAAGTCAGATAGCTAGCTATCTGTCCACGACACTAACCCCTACAAGTCACAGTCATAAAGACAGTACCAGACTAGATAATACAACTGATACACGTCACAGTCATAAACACAGTACCAGACTAGAAAATACAACTGGTAGACGTCACAGTCATAAACACAGTACCAGACTAGATAATATAACTGATACACGTCACAGTCATAAACACAGTACCAGACTAGATAATATAACTGGTACACGTCACGGTCATAAACACAGTACCAGACTAGATAATACAACTGGTACACGTCACAGTCATAAAGACAGTACCAGACTAGATAATATAACTGGTACATGTCACAGTCATAAACACAGTACCAGACTAGATAATACAACTGGTAGACGTCACAGTCATAAACATAGTACCAGACTAGATAATACAACTGGTACACGTCACAGTCATAAACACAGTACCAGACTAGATAATACAACTGGTAGACGTCACAGTCATAAACACATTATCAGACTAGATAATACAACTGGTAGACGTCACAGTCATAAACACAGTACCAGACTAGATAATACAACTGGTACACGTCACAGTCATAAACACAGTACCAGACTAGATAATACAACTGGTACACGTCACAGTCATAAACATAGTACCAGACTAGATAATACAACTGATACACGTCACAGTCATAAACACAGTACCAGACTAGATAATATAACTGGTACACGTCACAGTCATAAACACAGTACCAGACTAGATAATATAACTGGTACACGTCACAGTCATAAACACAGTACCAGACTAGATAATATAACTGGTACATGTCACAGTCATAAACACAGTACCAGACTATATAATATAACTGGTACATGTCACAGTCATAAACACAGTACCAGACTAGATAATATAACTGGTACATGTCACAGTCATAAACACAGTACCAGACTATATAATATAACTGGTACACGTCACAGTCATAAACACAGTACCAGACTAGATAATATAACTGGTACACGTCACAGTCATAAACACAGTACCAGACTAGATAATATAACTGGTACACGTCACAGTCATAAACACAGTACCAGACTAGATAATATAACTGGTACACGTCACAGTCATAAACACAGTACCAGACTAGATAATATAACTGGTACACGTCACAGTCATAAACACAGTACCAGACTAGATAATATAACTGGTACACGTCACAGTCATAAACACAGTACCAGACTAGATAATATAAATATCAACTAAGTGACAGTTTATGTTTGATAACCATGTGAAGACTGTCATACGAAAGCCTGTGTGTGTGTGTTATATATATATATATATATATATATATATATATATATATATATATATATATATATATATATATATATATACCCCCATGGATTTTTAACCTTTAGTGCAAACTTTATACCAGTCTCAATATAAACGTTATGTTCTATAGAGAAATGTCATTTACTTGATCATTCATTTACACTATTGCCATTTTATTTGGGTTAGGCTTAAAAATATCATGTCTATATATTAAAGAAATATTTATTATATAGGTTTATTATTATATTTGTTGCCGTTAAATGTCTAATCTTTAGACCAATGAAGTTTAGTTTAGTGTGTGCGTGTGTGTGTGTTTATGTGTGTACGTGCGTGTGTGCGCGCGCGCATGTGTTGCCTGATTGTACCATCAAAGTGTAGACACAATGTGCCGGTGAGTGCGCACGTATTTGATGGTCTTCCTTTGTTGGAGGCAAATCTATTTTAATTTTTAAAACAAATTCTGGACGACAGACAGACAGACAGACAGACAGATGGATAGATGGACGGGAGACAGACATACAGACAGACAGACAGACTGATGGACAGACAGATGGACGGACGGACAGACAGACAGATAGACGGACAAATGGACGGACAGACGGGCAGACAGACAGATAGGCAGAAATACAGACATACAGACAGACAGACAGACAGACAGAAGTAACAGGATCAATGCCTCCCATTGTTGTTCCAACATTCAATACGGATCGACCAATATAGGACTCCAGATCAGCCAACCATCGTCTACTTCACTACCAATTTAGCTTCAGTCGGCGCGTACTCGCGCGGCCGGCTGTGAGATTGGCTGGCTGGCCGAGCCCGATCAAGCCCATTAGGGGTCGGAGCCGAGCTTAGAGAAGACAAACCGCGCGACGACGACGAGGACAAAACTGCTGATCAATATTGGCAAAGAAACCACTCCCTTCCCTAGACGAGGTCGGTCGCCACTTCCTAAAGCCCTACCAACAATGGATCCAGTAGGCATCGATGTCGGGATGAATCGCTAACAGGTGAAGATATACGAGTACCGGATCATGACGGACCACTGAGCATCCCAAATGGAGGATGCCGGAGGATGAAGAGGCAGTAACGATGAGGGGATGTTATTGTTGTTAACGTCGTCGATGTTACTGTTTAACGGTACCGGCGTCGGCAGTCCAGGATTCCGGACGTAATTCGTCATAATCAGGTCGTCGTGTGTGCGTGTGTGTGTGTTTATGTGTGTACGTGCGTGTGTGCGCGCGCGCATGTGTTGCCTGATTGTACCATCAAAGTGTAGACACAATGTGCCGGTGAGTGCGCACGTATTTGATGGTCTTCCTTTGTTGGAGGCAAATCTATTTTAATTTTTAAAACAAATTCTGGACGACAGACAGACAGACAGACAGACAGATGGATAGATGGACGGGAGACAGACATACAGACAGACAGACAGACTGATGGACAGACAGATGGACGGACGGACAGACAGACAGATAGACGGACAAATGGACGGACAGACGGGCAGACAGACAGATAGGCAGAAATACAGACATACAGACAGACAGACAGACAGACAGAAGTAACAGGATCAATGCCTCCCATTGTTGTTCCAACATTCAATACGGATCGACCAATATAGGACTCCAGATCAGCCAACCTTCGTCTACTTCACTACCAATTTAGCTTCAGTCGGCGCGTACTCGCGCGGCCGGCTGTGAGATTGGCTGGCTGGCCGAGCCCGATCAAGCCCATTAGGGGTCGGAGCCGAGCTTAGAGAAGACAAACCGCGCGACGACGACGAGGACAAAACTGCTGATCAATATTGGCAAAGAAACCACTCCCTTCCCTAGACGAGGTCGGTCGCCACTTCCTAAAGCCCTACCAACAATGGATCCAGTAGGCATCGATGTCGGGATGAATCGCTAACAGGTGAAGATATACGAGTACCGGATCATGACGGACCACTGAGCATCCCAAATGGAGGATGCCGGAGGATGAAGAGGCAGTAACGATGAGGGGATGTTATTGTTGTTAACGTCGTCGATGTTACTGTTTAACGGTACCGGCGTCGGCAGTCCAGGATTCCGGACGTAATTCGTCATAATCAGGTCGTCGTTCACGACGTTCCGAACGCGTACGCGGCGGTGGTACGCGCTGGGCGGTGACTGCGCGGCGCCGAGTGCACGAGCGACGGGCCGTCCCTTCGTGCGGCAACGAAACACTCGATCCGGGAGCATTCCGGATCCCTCAATCGCCGCTCGGAATTAATGACGCCGCAGATAAGAATGGATCCGGCCACACGTCGCTGGGGAAGGGTGCGCCATCGACATAAATCTAACCGAAAGTGGCGACATCTGACGACCGATCTCTGCCGATGCCGAGCAACAGCCAGCGGTTCAACGCCAAATAAGAAACGATCCCTCGTCGATATCCCGATGTCAGCCAATCGATTCCTGACGACGTAAACCAATCAGAAACGTAGCCCGGGAAGTTCATGGCATCGTTGTCTTCCCGGTTGACAGGATGTAGATAACACTCGTCTTAAAAGTTGGTTCTGAGCCAAGCTTTGAGTATAAAGTGAGTGAGTGAGTGAGTGAGTGAGTGAGTGAGTAAGTGATTGATGTGAGTGAGTGAGTGAGTGAGTGAGTGAGTGAGTGAGTGGTGAGTGGTGAGTGAGTGAGTGAGTGAGTGAGTGAGTGAGTGAGTGAGTGAGTGAGTGAGTGAGTGAGTGAGTGAGTGAGTGAGTGAGTGAGTCTTAATGACAAACCAACGCAAAAAGCTAATTTCATTTTACCTAATATTAGTTGCCCTCTGGTGCCTACTGGTTATTCTAAAAGGTATGGGCACACGGGGGGGGGGAGGTGTTGACGCGTAGTGCGATGGGTTTATCTGTTGTGATATTATTTCATCGTTTCAGATATTAATTGAAGCATAATACTGTTTGACGCTACTCTACCAATACCTTACCAGTGAGTAAATGTATACAATTCCGTTATTAAAGATCTTTGACTTTCAGTATTTGCATCGGCACAGAAAATAAGGTTTACACGTCGACAGTCATTCACATATTTATTCACTGATACCTACCGTCACATATAAAGCTACGCAAGTAGAACATTATAAATCATCTGTCTGTAACAATGAGACGTCAGAAGAAAAAAAACTGTTTGCTTTCTCTTTGAGAAAAGTAGATTAATGCCATATATAGAATCGAGGCTATTGCTCACTGACAGGTGATTCATACTGAAAACAGTTATTGTCTAATATAATGACAATATTATGTCCTGAAGATGGATCTAGAGATTAATATACATATTCCGTATAACCGCAGAACCGTATTACACTACTGTGGAGAATTAAGATAGCTCGTCATAATGCCGAGTTCCGTTCAGATGATCTCACTCCTCGTACAAGACAATCTCTGCTACAAATCATCTGTTTGACTTAAAAATATCCATCTCTGTCGGTAGAAGCATCTTGCTGTCTCTGTCAGCTGACTACGACAATCAGGATCTAAGTTCGTATTAGTCATATGACATCAGCCGGAACATTTAGTTGGAAATGAATATGTTAAAATTATCTCAAACATCGTGAACTATTGAAAAATAAATAAAATCCAAGTGAATAAATTAAAAAATAAGCATTTTGTCATTGACGAGTTTTTGTCAGATTAGTAAAAACAATTAATTAATTATGGCTCTTAAAATTAATTAAATTTTCTAAATTATTATTATTATTATTATTATTATTTCAAAATATCATTTTTTTATTACCATTGTTTTATTATTGTTGTTGTTTTGTTGTCATTGTTATTATATTATCTGAATGGCAGAGATGGGGGGGATACATAGAGTAGAAGAATCTTTCATGTCAGTAAGTTATCATCTTCATATTGTTTTTGAATCACCCAAATAAAATTTGGAGATGATGTTGCATTTCACTTGATGGCTATTAATATTTACAAGCCATTAATGGATATAATTATGTTATGGAAGAAAACAATAATCAATAAAACATTTGTATTGGCCATTATCATGTGATTCTTTGTAGTCGAGGTGAAGGTCATTAGATTGTTCATTAACCAACCAATCAGATAAATGAATTTTATCACTGAATTAACCTATAAATTATGTATCACTAACATCAGATAACATCAGATATACCTATGTGAGTGTATATATATATATATATATATATATATATATATATATATATATATATGGGGGTGTATGCCTGTCTGTCTGTCTGTATGTCTGTCTGTCTGTCTGTCTGTGTGCATGCGTGTGTATATGTGTTCATAGACTAATTTAGATAAATGCTAAAACCATATTCCAAGACCTTTCCTGTTTCCATAACATCTATAATAAATCTCCTTAAACCTTTCTGCTAAAAATAGTTTTTTATTCATTCTAGAGAACTGAAGAACTGGGCGTTAGAAGTCTACAAATAAAAACCATCCTCGTATCAATAAGGATTTGTTTACAATCCGGACATTTTTAACAGCTCTTTTTTCGGGGCGTTGCCGTTGCTTAGCAACCATCACTTAGGATTTAACCGTCGGTGGTCAATATGTCGTTAATAATCAATATCCGGGCACTGTTTGTACCTGGGGTGGGATTAATTAAAAGTATCTGTAATAAGACATAATAAAACGCCATTTTGATTTACTACGAGTCAAGGTAATGATGTGTAATGGCAAGAATATGAAGAACAATTGATAAAGACATGATAGGGGTATGGTGATGACGATGAGGTGATGAGAATGGTATGAGGACCCGGTGAGGGCACGATGAGGATGCAAAGAGAACACGATGAAAATAATCGACAAGTTAAGGATCACTACCGTAATAATTTCACTGATTCTGTCGTCAGGATCAACTGAAGCGGATCAAATAACTAATATGGTTCAGTCGCTCCGAGCCGACTCAGTGACTCACATCTGACTCACAATCGATTCAATGAGACACGTGCGACTCAATAGGCGTCAATTCTGACTCAGTCTCGTATTACTAAGACAACATGTTGATGGTTCAATACCAAACACTAGCCGTGCCATTGTACTGCATTAGACATGTAACTAATTAGGGACGTGGGACTTGATAAACTCAGAAATCCTTTGTTGAACTCGAATCTTATATTTCACGAGTACTTTGTGTATTTTATGTGAGGTGGTCTTTAAGGATGTTATGTCTGCGATGTGATGCGATGTTTGCTGTTTTAGAGCCACCTCTGCACACACGGGAGTTAAATGGGTCGAACGACCTCAAAATGTAATGAGGTGAAGTGAAAGATGGAACGCCCTTCTGACGTGCCCGACGGAGATTTGAACTCGGGTTGGTAAGAACTGTGGCTAGCCGCGCTACTGGTTAGACCATGGAGGTGCCTTGATGGTATGTGATGTTGTGTAATGTTATGTGATGTTTCGTATTGTGTGATGTTGTGTGATGTGATGCTGTGTGATGTGTTGTGTGATGTTGTGCGATGTTGTATGATGTTAGGTGATGTTTAGTGTTATTGTGTGATGTACCATGATGTCTCATCTCAAATGACATCTACGTTCTCATAAAGGCCAAACAGTAGTAACATAACAAAACAGATCATCTCTGTCCCTCTGTTCTCCTCTTTTATCTGTCACAACAATTTTCATCCGTCACGTTAATTACATTCACATTATTTGGGGAAGGTCTTCGTTTAGTAAAGGTTTAATAAGGAGAACTTTAGTAATTCAATAGATAAACCTGTATGATGAGACTTATGATGCTACTGTCAGTAATTATAATTTGCTCACGTATCATATATGATAAATAATCTAAGGTAATATATATATATATATATATATATATATATATATATATATATATATATATAGAAGAGAGAGAGAGAGAGAGAGAGAGAGAGATAGATAGATAGATAGATAGATAGATAACCTCTTACATTAAATATAATGTCCATTTATAATAAATTTATCCCAACTTGTCGTTGTATATGTTTATCTGCTAATCCAATCTACCATTCAAATACAGACCATCCGTTTAAACCTAAAAAAACGTCGGCAACTTATCTACAATGTCCGCTATTAGTCAGCAATGAAAGAAAATCGCGCCGAATGTGAATCACGGATCCCGCCTTGACACAATCTGGTCGATGGCGGCAGCAGCCATCAACCATACAACAAATACAATCAACCGTCGATGAGGCCAAGAAATGCGGTTGATAACAAACAATATACGTTCGGATAAACAGGACAAAGCGTTTCACCAAATCCGACTTGGTCATCAAACCTTTTTACCAAAAAAAAATAGAAAATAGACACTCAGTAAAGTTGACAGGGAGAAAACAGAACATCACCATGGTAACAATGGCAACATAGGCTCGCCCCGGCACACAAAACAGTTCACGCCATTACGAGGAGAAACGATGGCGTCGCAGCATTTTATTCCATAAGACATTATCCGACTGGACCGGAGTATAAACATTTGCCTACCACCAGGTGGCAGGCAAGCAGGAATGACCTTTCTGGAGGACAAAACCAGTTTTTAAGCACGCCGCCACAGTAACAGGAGCGAGGTCAAGATTGAAATTAGATGACCGCGGAGATTTCTATTGGACCTCTCTTATCGACCCGGGAGAGAATTACAAAAACACGCCGAAAACACATTCCGCGCCGTGATTATAATCAAGATCCCGAATCCATATTATCGGTATACACGGCCAATATATCTGCCGTACAACGATCCAGACTAGCTATTGCCTCGGGAATCGCCTCGGCCGAGCTAATATTTCGTACTCCGAGAATGGCCGAAATAACTCGTAATGTTTTTCGGTAATGGTCATGTGATGGTGATTGCTCCGGAAATATTAGGAAGCGTTTACAAAACAAACAATCAAAATGGCGTTAATGTGTATATCGCATCAACTGGACCCACAAGGGAAGGAAGACACCGGACATGTCGCAGACATTACCAATTCATTTTACTTTATACACATCCCTCGTACGCAAAAAGAGAAGAAAAACGCACACGCACGCACGCATGAACGCATGCATACACATACTCGCCAAAGATAAAAACGAACCCTTATTGACGTAATACACGTATCTCTCACTGCTGTTGCTTCTGCTTCCAATAAAACACCGCATCTTCCCATTCTAAATGAACTATTTATAACGAAATACCACGGTTACACGGCGTACTCGTACGTAAAACTCAAACACGTACGCACACGCACGCACACACACGCACACACACACGAATTCCATCCAGAACACACACGGATTCAGACAGACACACGTCCAGTTCCTCGCATACGAATTCACGGATCACAGATATTACTACTTACCACCAGCTCTATCCGATATTTAGTTATCCGGTTAGCGAATCAAATCCTAAAATGACGGATCCCGACTCGTATCCCGGGCGCCAATCCGACAGTCCGGTTAAGTATCACGAGTAACGTACGCGGCGGCGGCGGCGGCGACGACGACGACGAAACGATAGACGTGGACACACGCAATCCTATCGGAACATCCCGGTCAACATCCCGACATCGTGCCAGAAGCCCTTCTCTCCCTCTCTCCACAAACACACAACACGCACAACACCAAATAGCGGTCAGTTTTCCCAGCCAGTGGCAGCTGTCTTCAAACAAAGCTCAACTTATTGTGCCAGCCAGCCAACAGCAGCAACCAGTCCGTTATGGCCCCAGTAGCTCGGTCTCTCTCTCTCTCCCTCTCTCTCCCTCTCTCGGTAGATAGATATGGTCAGGACGTACAGCAGACCGGGTCCCAGATCCGGGTGATGCCGCGCCACGCTCAACGATCTACAACCTGCAAAATGGAATGGTTCTTGTAATCTACCTCACACCCGGTTGGCTTTACGCCGCCGTTGCAGCCGTTGTTGTGGTTGTTGTTGTTGTTGTTGATGTTGTTGTTCTCGCCGTTGCCGCCGCCGCTACCGCTACCGTTGCTGCTAGCGTTGCGCTGCCGCTACTGTAGCGGTCCATCCCTGCTCTAACTATTTTAGGGTCTAAAAACGCGGCTAAAACAGAAGCCCGTGCCCGCGGTAATTACCATTTGGCTGCCTTTCCCACGCCCGGCCTGTGTGTAGGTTATTGCCGGCCAATACCTATATGGAAGCACTTAATGCCTCCGTGTTTACGTCGACAATAACAAACTTCTCTATTAGACAATAGGCGGACTTATTTGAACAAACTACATCTCTCATTAAATACGTTAGTCAGCTATTAGCCTGTCCTGTAGACGCCCAATCTTTCAGGATACACGTCCGAGCAGGAGTCAATCTTCGCGATCCTGGAAATGTTTTCGACGGATAAAACTTGTTTATTTGCTGATCTGGCGGTAAGTAGTTATACCTGATTTACTGGCTGACTTGCTGACTGTATACAGTGACTGAGTGTATACACTGACTGATTGTATGACTGACTGATTGAATCATTTGGATAATTGACCAACTGTATGACTGATTGACTGACCGACTGAGTGAGTTACTGACTGACTGGCTGGCTGGCTGGCTGACTGACAGACTGACTGATTGCCTGACTGACTGATTGCCTGACTGACTGACTGACTGACTGACTGAGTAACTGGCTGGCTGACTGACTGACTGACTGACTAACCGACTGACTGACAAACTGACTGTATCACTAACTGACTGACTGACCCATTGTATGACTGACTGATTGACTGACTGAATGAACGACTGACTGCATGACTGACTCATTAACTAGATGAATGAATGACGTACTGTATGACTTATTGATTGGCTTAATGAATGACTGACTGACAGTATAACTAATTGATTGACTGGCTATATGACTGACTGACTGACTGTATGACTGACTGACTATATGACTGACTAATTAACTGACTGACTGACTGACTGACTAACCCATTGTATAACTGACTGATTGACTGACTGTATGACTGACTCGTTAACTGGCAGAATGACTGACTTACTGTATGACTGATTGCTTGACTGACTATATGACTGACTAGCTACATGACTGACAGACAGACAGACTGACTGACTGACTGACAGATTATGACTGACTTACTGAATGAATGAATGAATCAATCACTGAAGCAATGTATGCCTGACTGATTGACTGACTGACTGACTAACTATCTCAATAATTGACTGACAACCTCACTAACTAACTGACTAACAACCTAAAAGACTAACTAATTGACAACCTGACTGACTAACAACGATTAACTAATTGAGACAGGTCCCTACTATAGATATTTTATCAGTCTGTCTGTATGTATGTCTGTCTGTCTGTATGTATGTTGTATGTATATCTGTCTGTCTGTCTGTCTGCATTGATGTATGTATATATATGTATATATGTATGTATGTGTCTATGTCTGCCGGTCTGTCTGTTATCTGTATGTCTATCTATCGATCTGTCTGTCCGTCTGTATGTTTATCTATCTATCTGTATGTCTTTATGTATGTACGCCTGCCTCTCTGTATGCATTATTAGTTGGTTATATTTTCATGGGAATTAAAAACAACACCAACTAATAACAGAATAACAATTAACAAACAATAACAAACAATAACAAATAAATAACAAACAACACAATTTACCTCCTTTTAAAACAATAACATCAGAATAACAAACCTATAACCTAAAAAACGTATTTAGAATAATAAATATCGGATGTTGTTACTTTTATATTTCAGTAATAAGAGATTAAAATGAAGACGACTATCATAAAATATTGTTATGGGAAGAAAAGTAGTCAATTGTGACTTTTTCTGGTATCAAGTTCATAACGTTAGTCAACTCCTACGTGATATGAGAGAAGCTGGATCGGGATATATATATATATATATATATTGAGAGAGCGAGAGAGAAGCGTGTGTGTGTGTGTGTGTCAATGTGTGTGTGTGTGTGTGTGTCACTGAGCCTTTTCTAAAGAAATCTAATACTCGCCAACAAATATTGCGGCAGATTTGGAGTGGATTCCATAGACGACGTACTACTTTGTTCGCTAACAATCAAATCATATTTTACTGAACAGAAGTAAGTACAGTCATTATAGCCGTAGCGCTGACTGGAGCGCTTGACGATGATTGGCTGGTTGTAACGCCATCTCTGATTGGCCGAGAGTGACTGCTAATTGTGTCAGATCAGAGGACTATGTAAATGTGGGTTAGAGCATCTCTAGAAGGTCATGTTAGAAGATACGATAAGTAGATTAGGGTTTTGCCAGAGAACCTGGATTATTTCTCTGGATCCGAGCAGCGGACAGTTATCAGATCAGGGGATGAGTTAAGGGAGATAGGTCGGTGGAGCTTGATGTGATCAAGGTACCAGTCACTGGATCATGATATTAGGTTAGTTATCTGGCCATAGGACAAGGTATCTTTCCGTATCTGGCTCTGCTACGGAGATCTGGTTACTGGATATGAATTTCATCAAGTTGTTTACAATATGCCAGGTATCATGTAAATTGGTATGTGAGCAATATGATATTGCTCATACATACATATATGCATACATATATGCATACATACATACATACATACATACAAACATATAGAAACATGCATATACACACATATAAACACACACACTCACATACACACACCCCTGAAGAAACGTCCAGAGTTTGAATTCACGGTTCGAGATTCTCTGTGCCTGTGCTTTATTATACATAGCTAAAAACACACACACACAACACACACACACAAACACATACACAAACACACACACACAAACACACACACACAAACACAGAGAGAGAGAGAAAGAGAGAGAGAGAAATGTACAGATATGTCGATATATAGATAGATAAATATACAGATAAATAGATAGATGATTATATATATATATATATATATATATATATATATATATATATATATATATATATATATATATATTTTATATATAGATAGATAGATATATAGATAGATGAGACAGATAGATAGATAGATAGATAGATAGATAGATAGATAGATATATAGATAGATAGACAGACAGATAGATAGATAGATAGATAGATAGATAGATAGACAGACAGACAGACAGACAGACAGATAGATAGATAGATAGATAGATAGACAGATAGATAGAGAGGGGCCTATTGTACAGTGAAACTGAATTATTTTTCTTTTGTAGCATCTATAGAAAGTCCAGTAAAGGCTCAAGTATGATGATGATTGGGAATAAGGAAGATACCACTCCATAAGATACCACTCCACAATATACCACTCCACAAGATACCACTCCATCAGATACCACTCCACAAGATACCACTCCACCAAATACCACTCCATCAGATACCACTCCACAAGATACCACTCCACAAGATACCATTCCATCAGATACCACTCCACAAGATACCACTCCACAATATACCACTCCATCAGATACCACTCCACAATATACCACTCCACAATATACCACTCCACAATATACCACTCCACAAGATACCACTCCATAAGATACCACTCCACAAGATACCACTCCACAAGATACCACTCCATCAGATACCACTCCACAAGATACCACTCCACCAAATACCACTCCACAAGATACCACTCCATAAGATACCACTCCACAAGATATCACTTCACAAGATACCACTGCACCAGATACCACTGCACCAAATGCCACTCCACAAGATACCACTTCACATATATACTGACATCGTGCGGTTTGTTATCTAGAACGATGAGACTGATTTACTGATAAAGATTTCACCATTTCTAAGTAGATCAAATATCCCAAATTTCGAACATATAACAATATGACCAGCAAGTGATCAATAGTTGACATATAGCCGTCTAAAATCAAAGACAGCTGACTACAAAAGATAACACGCCATAAAACATCTTCACGGTTCAATGACATAAAGGTGAGAAGTTCTGTGAGCGACCTAAAATCTAATAAAATTAATGAGTGAAAAGATCCGTGTTTTAATTTTGTATTATCAGGATCTTCTCAGCTTCGATCGTTCTAAATCACCTTCAATCATCTAATTGTATCATATCTATAGAGGTTTACGATAACCGTTAATATGGGAAAACCCAGACCCTTTATTTATTTACTTTATTTCTTAATTAATCAACCATGTTATTAATCTATTAATATACCATAAATGTATAATACACAACATTATCCTTCTTACAATTATAACTGAGGAGACTATCAATTATTTTTATGTAATTTCCCGTACAATGAGAGTTAACAATAGGCTAGTTGGCAAGCAACGCCATCTGGTGAATCATCGCCCACACGTCATGAGAAAGGACTGAAATGAGACATATTTCACTAAATGGATCACTAAATGATCCTATTGTGTTGATATATTGTTAAATCATAATTAATAACAGAATAAGGCGCCTCCGTGGTCTAGCTGTAGCGTGTTGGACCACAGATCACTGCCACCCGTGTTCGAATCTCGGCGTAGGCATAGCTGACAGGTTGTTTCGTCTTTGGCTTCGCTTCATTACCTTTGGTAGTCGCTCGGCCCAGTTAGCCTACCACGTCCACAAAGGTGGCCGTAAAACATCAATCATCATCCTTAATAACAGAATACAATGATTGATCAACTAAATACCACTCAACTGAAGACTACTGTACTATTATTATCACCTAAAGATGGTTTAGGTTAATCTGAATTACGATTATATATATATATATATATATATATATATATACACACACACACATATCACATTCTTTACTTAGTATTTTCACAATATTTGTGGATACTGATAATTTCAGGTTTTGTGTAGAGTTTAATTTATTATCTATATTAATTTTGATGGCTCACGAGAAATATCTTTAATCTTCTTTACTGAAGAAGACACTAAAATCTAATAATTTCCCCTTTAATCATCAATTCTGTATAAATACTTCATACAGCGTCATTCGATCATCGTAATTATCAGAATGATGATGATGATGATGGTGATGATGATTATAATGATCATCATTATAGTCACCAGGAGATTAATTACCGCATTTCTTACTAGTCACGCTAGGTTCTAGGAATGCAGAATTGGGTTATGCGCTGACTTAGTGACTAGTCATCGACTAGAAACTGATTCTAACCAATCGAGAAAATGGGTCTCCGTTTCCATTAACCCCGTAACTGATGCACGACAAATCCGAGCACGGCTATCGACTAGTATTAGTCAACTATGTGTCTAGGGGGAGGACAATATTGGGAAAATCGACTAAAAAAAACAACAAGAAAAAACAAACAGCGAATGAGGTCGGAATAGTCGACGTCGACGGTAAAATATATAATCCGACGTTTAGTCATGAAGCGAAATGTTTGACGGTAAATAACCAGAGATATCAACAACAGGATGTCTGATGTTATCTGGATAGGGACTTACTGACTGACTGATCATCTACTCTGTGTGTGTGTGTGTGTGTGTGTGTGTGTGTCTCGACTACCGGACGAGGTATTAGAGCGTTGTGTGGAGAATAATGGCACGTGACTTGAACGGATCATATTTTGACAACGTACACGGAATATACATCTAAAACGATTGATGGTCGATGGATTTGGAAAAGACCGAGTTCTGACGCCATCCCATTCTTCCGGATTGCGAACCGGCCTGGCGTCCGGTTATGGCTGAATGGCGCGCGCGCACGAATGCACGCACACACACACAAACATCAACACACAAACACACACATGAACGAACACATATACATACACAAACGGAGAGAGATGGAGAGAGAGACGAGTAGTTCACGATCAATGTTTACAAACCTAAAAAGTATGCTAATCAGATAAAAAAGGATTTTTGCGGCCATCTTATGATTAAAAATCTGGAAAAAATTTAACTAATATTTAAGGAACATCAAAAAAAAAATTATGTTATTAAATCTTTCCACTGATGTACTATAGAAATATTTCATTAGTTTTGAATTTTCGATGACGTATGATAAAATATGTCATAGAATCTATGGCTAATAATGATAATCATAACAACAACAATAAGAAGAACAACAACATTAATGATGATAATAATAATAGTAACAACAACAACAAGAATTAATTATGTTAATGCTACTGGTATTATTGTTGTTGGTGGTATCATTGCTACCTGCGATGATGATTAATGTTATACGGCCACTTGTGTGCACAAGGTAGGCTAAATAGGCCGAGCGACCTCCAAAGGTAATGAGGCGAAGTGAAAGCCGAAACAACCTTCAGATATGCCCACACCGGGATTCGAACACGGGTGGTAGTGATCTGTGGTCCAGCACGCTACCGCTAGGCCACGGAGGCGCCCTCATTGCTACCTGCGATGCTATAGGTTATTGTAATGATCTGTAATGATAATTATCTCATATATGTTTGATAATGTCAGGAAAAATATCCTGAATGTTGATTACAAAATAAAAATAAAAATATATGCCCGATAATATCTTAATAATAATATAATAGTAACACAATGTTGAAACAATTTAAATAGTTACTACACTGTGTCTAGATGACTAGATAACGTTTGTACATCCGGATATACAAACACTGTGTCTAGATGACTAGATAACGTTTGTACATCCGGATATACAAACACTGTGTCTAGATGACTAGATAACGTTTGTACATCCGGGATATACAAACACTGTGTCTAGATGACTAGATAACGTTTGTACATCCGGGATATACAAACACTGTGTCTAGATGACTAGATAACGTTTGTACATCCGGGATATACAAACACTGTGTCTAGATGACTAGATAACGTTTGTACATCCGGATATACAAACACTGTGTCTAGATGACTAGATAACGTTTGTACATCCGGGATATACAAACACTGTGTCTAGATGACTAGATAACGTTTGTACATCGGGATATACAAACACTGTGTCTAGATGACTAGATAACGTTTGTACATCCGGGATATACAAACACTGTGTCTAGATGACTAGATAACGTTTGTACATCGGGATATCGTATACCAGTTTAATAAAATAGCTTTATGTAATTACTTCCGAATTTCGCGAAAACCACAACATTCCCCGGATGATGGCAGATCTTTGTGGGGTAGTGGGTTGGATGTTTCGAAGCATCAGTACTCACACATAGATGAATTATGGAGAATCGTTCTCTGATGGTACGAGTCACGTTTTGTGTATGCCCCAGAACGACGCGTACACTGATGGCGTTTGGTGACGCGCCGTCGTACGTCGTATTGATGAATGGTAACGATTTTTAGAGGTGACGTTTTCCTCTACTGAAGGATTCCTCTTGTTGGGTTGAGGTTTTGCATGGCGGTGGCTAATCCGTACGTAGTGATAGCTAGTGATAGCTAGCTTAGATGGCGTGTCAGCTAGTCACTGTGGACGTGTTTGTAAACTTGCGAGCAACATTTACACAAACAGATCTGTCGTTCTACGGAATACATCATTTGTGAACTATAGAGTTGCTACTGGGTTGAGTTGTGTTATATCGCCGCTATTAGTATTGATCTGAATTTATTCTGATTTATGCTTATATTATTTATATATTATTCATACTGTGTACTAATATTTTACTTTTCTATTTTAGGCTTAATTTGTATTGATGAATTCTTGGCCGGAGTGTTCAGCACAAAGACAGTTTTTTGTCACTAATAGTTATTTGTTTATATTTAGATGATCCTCTTCTGGATTATTTTGGTAATTTGGTTTTTCCTTTCATTTTTTTTCTAATTATAATGGTAATTAAATGATACGTGTAATTAAATATATTTTAAACCAGTTTGTAGTTATAATTGGTGTTTGAATAAAAGCATAACACCCGTGCCAGCGCTTTAAATATCCTTATAACACACACACACACACACACACACACACACAGGGGGAGGGGATTGATTTTGTAACAGAGAAACCCGTATCACAATTGAAAGGAAGCCGCTGTAGGATGAACACCGAGTGTTTTCATATTCCTATTTTATTCCTCTGTGTGTTTACATATAAGTCTTAAGACTTATAATCGTGTTTTGTCTTATTAACTCGTATCCGGTGATGTTAGTCATGTCATTGTATTTAACAGTATTGAAACATATTTTGTTTAAAATGAAGTAGTTCATATCAATATTATTGACATAGTATAATCATCATCCAAATAGATAGATAAGCACATAGATAGATAGATCGATAGATAGATAGATAGATAGATGGATGGATGGATGGATGGATGGATGGATGGATGAATGGATGGATGGATAGGTATGTATGGGACAAATGCCGGGTTAGTGATTAGACTGAGTAACAAAACCCATTCTGCTGAATGTGCATGCGTGTGTGCGTGCGTACGTGCGTGCGTCACAGTGTTTATCTAGTTACTTGACTACCTTTTATAATGATGATAATGATGATAATGATGATGATGATGACGATGATAATAATAATAATAATAATAATAATAATAATAATAATAATATTTTATATAGCGCCGTATTCAACTTCAATTACTCTAAGGCGCTTTACATTTAAAACATAATTAAAACATGTTCTAAGCTCATATAACACAAACACATTTTATACACAAATACACTGGTTTATATATTATAAATATTTCTTTACTTGCAGCAAGTTTATTATGATTTGGCAACTTATTCCACAGCCTGGGAGCTGATGCTCGGAAAGATTTATCTCCCTACATTACTGTGTGGCTGTTTGGTACCGTCAAATATGAACAGGACTCATATCAGAGCATCCTCAGTGGCAGATACTTTTGAATTAGGTCGCTTGATTATAGCAACACTTGCTTATAAAATGCAATTGCTTCTCCAATATGAACTAATATAAGCCCTAGATTTCTCACAAACGTGGAAGAATGTATGTAACTGTATCTTACTTTAATGCGAAGATTCTCAGTTTTCTTGGATGAGAAAGTAATGAATTCGGTCTTTTAATTTCAGTATGTTGTTGTTAATCCAAATACTCATATCTTCAATGCGAGCTTCAAATGAAGATGAAATATCATCCCATTTATCACGTGGCTTTAAAGTCATGTATACTTTGGATGCTTACGATGACCACTAATTGTTATATAACGATACTAATTTGACTATTTAGTTACTTCAGCTTAATTGTTCCCTCTGCTTTCTTAAATATGTCAACCATCGCCCTATACAGTTGTCAACAAAACTTTACAAGTATCACCCTATACAGTTGTCAAAGCATATTTACAAGTATCACCTGATACAGTTGTCAAAACATATTTAGAATTGTTAACAAATATTTTACACAGTTATAAACAAACAGATACAAGTTAAGACAAATCTAGAACATTTTGTAATTGCACTAATTAAACCTGTACATATTGATATACATATTGATATATTGTGTATGATAGTATTTTGTCAACATTAAAATTACTTCTAATGCATAAAGTTGCCATTCATTTAAACATTTTGTGTAATACTATTTTGTTTATAGTATGGGTATTGTTACAGTGTTAAATGATTTTATTGTTTATGCTTAAGTATATTTCATTTGTACTTAGACTCGAAATAACCCATTTTAATTAAGTGTTGCATCTTTACGACTTTCTTACTGCAAGTTGCCGATTATTGAAGCTTCACGACTTTGGCTTCATGGCGAGTTCCTTTCATCCGATATGCTTTCTTGAATACGTTCATTTAATATGGAATATCATCCGTGAAATGAGATGTTCACGGAGAGTAACTGCGTGGCTCATACGCGCTGTGAAAATTCGGATACGAAATTAATATACGTTTGTTTTATACTGTTTTATCAATACCTTATTGATATAAGGATGTCTATAGTTTCTGGTTGCTTTCGAGTGCAACGAAAAGGCTTGATTTTAGAAGAAAGCCATCCAACTACGGGGCATTCATATTTCAAATAGTATCACTATTGCAGGAAGTACAGTCCCCATGCACATGAGTTCACGGCAGGAAAAAAGAACACGTACAGTCACACCCCGTCCCCCCGTCACTAATTGGTCTCAGAAGTCATGACCTAACCCGGATTTTAACGTAAACCGGATGTAATGCCATAAAAATGGTTTTAAATGCCTTTCGATATATATACTTTATTGCACATAGATTTTGTTTAGTGTTTTAATGTGTTTTGTTGTATTTAAAATGAAACTGAAATTTAATTTGGAACGAAATGGCGTAAAGGCAAATTCGACGTAGACCGAAATGACATAAAGTGTGGTATTTATTAGTGTACATTTATTATAAGTGTAGAGTAGGCAAGTACACGCGAAGCCGAGAATGAATCTAAACCACATCATTAACAGTCGTCATTACCCATTCACGTTCCTATACTCAACCATCATACTCGTTTTAATTCAAGTGACCAATTATTTCATTATCATCACAAAACATTCCCTCCTCAGAGATCCTGGCTTCCTCTATTATTATAATTATTATTATTTCATATTTCTGAATTTTTTACATCCAGAGTGAAAGCTAAGTCATGTACTCATTTAGATGATGATGATGATGATGATGATGGTGATGATTGATGTTTTACGGCCACTTTTGTGCACATGGTAGGATAAGTAGGCCGAACGACCTACAAAGGTAATGAAGCGAAGTTAAAGATGAAACACCCTTCAGATATGCCCACTCCGGGATTCGAACTCAGGTGGTAGTGATCTGTGGTCCAACGCGCTACCAATTAGATCACGGAGGCGCCGGATTGCTTTCGCTCTATGTTGTATTTTACATGACGTATGTCAACTCTGGTGAACAATTTATATAGAATGTAGTTTCTGAATAACTATTTTATTTAATGGCTTATAATAGCTAACGACTGAGCACGTACATCGTATTATAATGTCTAATATCTCACGTATTTTACCCAAAAAAACAAACATTCTTAACATTTGCTGGATTCAACATATTGTCCTTCTTTGTCTTAGTTTAAAGAATAATAAATAGTTTCAAAATTCAAATATTTAATCAATACGGATTGTTTAGTGTATTGTAGCGTTATATTGATCTTCGATTTGATAAAAAAAAATATGTTGAGCCGAGACTCGCCGCGTCTTGATACGAGGAATTATCTGAAATATTTGTTAATCTTCGTTCAAAACGTAGAAATGCCGTAATTCATCATATTAGAATAGCCTAGTCATTTCTGCTTCCAGATGACTATAGATCGTCAATGATAAGATAAGAGGAGCGTCCATCTTTTAAAGGCTCATAGATACCCGGTTTAAGGCGACGTTGTTAAACAGCTAAATGAAGCATTCAGCACTTCAACCAGCTCAATGTTCCATATATTGATGTGTCTTTAAGATGGCTCGTTCCCGAAAGTCTTCCATTAGATTTAATACGTAGAAGAAAGGCGCCATGTTTTTCTGGTACGACATAAATATATTACACGGACGAAGAACTGGAGAGAGGTCATTTACTATTGAGCTGAGTTTCTGCTGAAAATGCTCGCTGATGGCGTTTATACGAGTACCTCAGATAATACATCGATTAATTATTAACGTTTATAACATTTTACAAATTGACCTTCCTCGTCATAGCGGAAGGACACGGGGGCCGTGCTTTGTCGATTATTATTCAGTTATAATGTAACAGTAATATAGGTGGGCGAGATGGAGAGAAAGAATGATAAATAAATATAATATTGTAATAGTAATAATAGCCGAAATGGCAGTTATTTTACGTGGCTGGCTACCTCAAATGAGGGAGACTTATATGGTCTGTAATGTATTGCTTCACGACGAGGACTAATTCTAAATAAATTTAGAATTTACAATAGATCACATATTCGGTGGAGAAAACCTTGCCAGTTTGCTGGTCGGATGAAACACGCCCTCTTACTATAATGCCACGACCGGGATTCGAACCTCCGACCTCCCGTCGCACAGTATGACCTTGAGTAAGAAAGTCCCATGCTCTTACCCACTAGCCGATAGAGGTCAGTAATGCCTAAACGTGATTATACTTCATGTTTAATATAAATAATAAACGAGCTCACTTTAGATGATGGAAACTATTAGGAGTGAAACTGGTCGGGCCCGACTGGTAGTGCGTTTGGCCACAGGCCTTTAGCACCTGGGTTTAGACCCCGGCCGGGCTATGTCAGAAGGGTGTTTCATCCTTCACTTCGTCTCGCTACCTTCTGGAGTCGCTCGGCCCGTTTACGATGGGCACAAACGAAAGAGGCCGTGAAACGACAACATTAAATAGATATCATCTAGACTCGGTCATTCCAGATCGTCATTGATCCGGATACCAACCGAAGTCGGCATTGTTTGACTTCGATGATAATCAAATGATAATCAGCATCGTTAAAGTAGAATCCTATTTATTTAATTATCTATATACCATATTTATAAAACATTCTTTTCATAAAATATATCATGTTCAAAAGTGCTTTACAATGACAAGACATATCAAAGTGAAATGTTAAAATCACATGATAAAATATGCACAATATTATGGTGTTTAGCATTATGACGTAATAATATAAGAACAAAACATTAACAAATTAAAACAAAACATAACCAACTAAACTAAATTATTATAAATAAGATTATTATGAACTAATATTTACTAGAAGACAAAATTGGATAGAAACATGTTATATTTTCCCATTATTGAGAATGACTAGATTTGTTCAATGACCATAGTGAAATAGATTATAATGAGTTTTTAAGGGTTATTTGAAAGTTTTTTTGGACTGTAAATGTTCCCAAAAACTAACCCACAGGATCAAAAACGCATTATTAAAATATTCCATCTGTCAGCCAATCGGTTAATTCGCTTTCGGAAAATATACGAAATACGGATTAAAACACATTTTAGGAATAGATTTGTCATGAATTATTAACGACAAGTAAGCTGGTGCGTGGGTCATGTTAGACACAGGCATCTCCTGAATCGTAGACATTCGATATGGTTTGTTTGTTTTGTTTTTCGGGGAGAATCCGCAGGCTGTCGCTTATTCGGCACAGCCTCTATGTTGGAGTGGTTGAGAATCGCTTCCCCTACCACTCACAGGGGAGCAGTACGGAAAGATAGACCCGAAATACCCCGAGGGTGGTCTTTAACGTCTCCCTTTATTTTTAATAATTCATTAGAGACGGCAGCGCCATTTAACGTGGCCAGCCACCCACGATGTAGTGAGCCGAGAAATTAATCTCTGGAAAAGTTTCGAACTCTTGATGGGTTCGAACCTATGACCCTTGGCACCAAGTGCCGGGTGCTTAACCGCTAAGCCACCGGAGCTCACTGGTGTGCACGACGACGCGTGTTTCTTTTATCAGTACGGATCTCTGTCATAAGGCAAGTATTTATGGGCTGATGAAAGATGGATGATTGTCTTATGACTAGCGAACTCCGTTTAGATGGGAGTAGAAAGGCAAAAGCTGTGGAGAGAAAGAAGGCGAATGAAATATTTCTAGATCTCGTACGAAGATGCAGAATTAGTTTTTCTATCTTTGAATTTCGATCCGTCCAATTCGTTAATATTACTTTATTTTAGGTGAATAAATATATTTTTTTCAAATGTATCGGGCTATTTTAAAATTACTTTCAAAGTACAATATTGCAGTTATTGCGATCTTGTCAATCAATGTTGTTTATCAAATGTTTAAAATGTAACAAATACATATTCAAAATATCAACCTTTGTTTTGTATATTTTCCATTAGTTACGGAAAATGTAGTTCGTGTCCACAGTGATGTTGCGTTCAATAAACTTGTATTTGTTTTATCAAGTAATAAACGGGTAGATTAGCTCTTTTCAACACAATATATATATATATATATATATATATATATATATATATATATATATATATATAATATGTGTCTGAAAGTGGGCATATTCAAGCATCTCTTTTATGTATGAAAAGAGCGCTTTATTAAGTTTCAGATGATAATGATATTGATGATGACTCTGCTACGGCTGATGAAGATGATGGTGGTTATGATAATAATAAAATAATAATAAAAATTATAATTATAATAATTATAATAATTGTAATAATATTATATATTACATATATTATATATTAATATTATAATAATAATAATTATTATTATTAAAATTTTACTATATTATTAGACAAGCCAACAGTCAATCAGTTAATTTGTGGGGGGGGGGGGCATTGGCTGGGTGGTGGGGGGTGGGGTGTTTTACGGCTACTTTTGTCTTTTGTACACATGGTAAGTTAAACGGACCGAGCGACCTCCAAAGGTTATGAAGCGAAGTCAAAGATGAAACACCCTTCAGATGTGCCCACGCCGAGATTCGAACTCAGGTGGTATTGTGATATGTGATCCAATGCGTTACCAGTTAGCCTTGTATTTACTTAAGACTTATATGTAAACACACAGAGGAATAAAATAGGAATATGAAAACACTCGGTGTTCATCCTACAGCGGCTTCCTTTCAACTGTGATACGGGTTTCTCTGTTACAAAACCAATCCCAACTTTTTTTTTAAATTAATATTTTTGTACCACTTTTTATTATTCTGTGTTTTATATGTTATAGACAATTAATTCAGACCATCAAAACACATGTCTCATCATGAAAAGTCGCATCTCTAGATTCGGTTCTTTGATGAATCGGCCAGAGTTTATATTCAAGATTCGTGATTTTCTGTGCCAGCGCCTCGCTTCAAACTGCTAACACGCACGCACGCACACGCGCACACACACACACACACACACAGAGAGAGAGAGAGAGAGCGAGAGAGAAAGCACCGGTTACAGCACCACACAGATACAGGCGAACAGGAAGATAGTGGTATTTTATAGATCTTATCTATCATTATAAGACAACAGTCTATCTATGAACAGCAAACATTTACTTTACGATAACATTATTGCCTAATTACAGGAAACATCACAAGGAAGCATCCCTCAAACACAGATGTATCTTAGTGTGATTCGTACCTTAGTCTGTAGATTCGCAGCATGATGTTATTACCAGAGAGCTTAAATATAAATAATCTTTGGTATTACTGTACTCTTTAATTAATTTAATATCCCTAAGGCGTTCGCAACTTCGGTAAACAGCTGCTTCAATATTAAACTACGGGATTTAGTTGAGGAATATTGCTGAAATTTAAAAAAAACGTTGCTGTTTTACGGCCACTTTTGCGCCCAAGGTAGGCTAAATGGGCCGAGCGACCTTCAACAGCAATGAGGCAAAATAAAAGATGAAACAACCTTCTGACATAGCCCGGCCGTGGATTGAACCCGGGTGCTGTTGATCTGTGGCCAACCCGGCAACCGCGCTACCAATTAGGTTGAATCCGGGACAAAATATCACCGGACGAAATCCCACGGTACAAAATCTACCCGGACATAATCCTACGGTACAAAATATCACAGGACATAATCCCATATAGTGAATAGAGAGACAAAATCCCGCACAAAATTAAATTACATAATAATAATAATAGAACCACACTTTATCACAATAATTTGTTATGTTCAAGTAAAACCCATTGATACAAATTACAACTTATATTTCAATGGGCCCCAATTACAACAACAGTTAATATCATCAATTAACCGAGCTTAGTTGAGCTAATCTAAGAGTAATTAATCTCCAATTAAGAGATCAGCTTGTAACCAATTATCTGCTTGAAAAGGGACCAGATCATAATAAACAATAAAAGGCTTGGAATTATGTGAAGTTCACTTTAGATGTAACCATGTAAACATTTCCAGTCATTATTTCGCTATATTTGTTAATTCACGTCATTTCATTAATTTACCCGGTAATAAATAAAGAAAGATAATCCTTTAATTTTATTGTGTATATTAATAAATAAAGAAAATGTTTAAATTTTATTGTGCGGGATTTTGTCCCTCTTCACTTTTGGGGATTATGTGCTGTGGTATTTTGTACTGTGGGATTGTGTCCTGTGATATTTTGTCTGGATACCGTTAGGTTATGAAGGCGTCCGGAACTTTCAACAAAACAGCAAATAATATTTCGATTTAATACATCTGAACATGACTAACTTTACTAATAGTCAATGCGTGTTTTTCAGTAGTCTGTTACCGAATTTAGGTTAATATATATATACATATATATAATGATTATTACTATATATATATATATATATATATATATGTATGTATACTATTTTAAATACGAGTATATTTAGTTATTAACATAATGTCATCCAGAAGCCTATCCCTTTGTCTATCACACACACACACACACACACAATCCTGGCCTCTAAAACTGTCAATTTTATTCTGGTACCTGCAGGTTTATGGTCTAACCACTTTCCTGTAAAAACACCCTGGATTTTGTACATTTGCTTTTTCTTGTGTACAGGTGTATGTGCACATTTGTTTTGTCTTGGTCTGTGCACGTGCGTATGTAGACATTTGTTTTATCTTAGAATCTGTACAGGTGTAAGTGTACATGCTAATTTTTTTGTGTACATTTGTTTTGTCTTGGACTGTGTACAGGTGAATGCATTTGTACACATTTGCTTTGTCTTGGACTGTGTATGTGCACATTTGTTTTGTCTTGGACCGTGTACAGGTGTTTGTGTGTGTGTGCATGCGGAAAGAAATTGCCAAATTAAACTAACAAAGTATCTTTTATTAATGAACAATAAAACGTATTAACATTGTTACACTGACATTTGTTAAGTGTATATAAACAACGTCCATTATCCTATATCAGTATATGTCACTACATATATATATATATATATATATATACTGCAAGACACCTACAGCCAATAACATTACTTCACTCCTCGCCACATATTCTAAGTTACACACGTAATAATATATTCAACAAGAATATCTGATACGACTTCTATCCTATAAAGTCGGGTTAATGAAAAATGGTAGTCTATGGATTCTATTGATAATAGTACATACTGGAAATAGGAATGTGTAAATGTGTAAGAAACATGAAAAGACTATTAGGGTACATAAATATTTCTGATTTAGCTAGGTGTGTGTTATTAATGTCACACACACACACACACACACCAGATGTATGCACATTTGTGGGGTGGGGAAACATCATATGTCCCATAAAAAGCTGCTGCTCAGATTTCCTTCTCCTGATGAATCATTCAGAGGCTCTATTCAGGATACGTGATTCTCTGTGCAAATGCTTTTCATAAAATGCTAAAAGGATCTGGTGAGAGATTGCGTCTCAATGTGAAGAGTTCCTCGCTATATTCAATCCCCTGCGAGTGATTGTACTCATGATTTACAATTCATGGTGTCTAACAGACAGACAGACATAGAGACAGACAGACAGACAGACAGACACACACACATTAAATTATGGTTAAGCAGAATTAGAATAATCTCAACCTAATAATATTCTCATACATTTATACAGATATTTAACTAAAAACAACACAAATATATTCTTTACAGCTTACAGCCATTGATACAAATTTTTATTATATTTACAAATCTATGAACACCTTAGTATTAGATAACGCTATAGCGGCATGGAATGGTCTCGAGCAGAAGCCGTTTCCAAACTTACTCAGCAGATATTAAACCTTCACATTACCCATTTTGGCATTGTTGGTCTGAAAAAGGAAAGCAAACTGTATTATAATTTTATACTTCTCTTTATTCTCATGATCTCAATAACAACACTACTGTATCAGGCATGAGAGTGGCCTTAGAAAACCCCCCTGAAAAGCATGAAAGGAAATTTCGGTTTGTGAGTGTGAATAAAACATGTCTTTTCCAAAAATGCCATATTTGACTCTGGAAAAACTGGTAAAACTCTCATCTGTCCAGTGTATTTAGTGCACATACTACTGTTTAACAATATTCACAATAGCATTGTTATTTGTTGATATAATTGTCACTGTCAAAGGTTGTTACCTCAAACATTATGGATTAACTGATGAAAGAATGGCAATAATGATAACATATAGCCTTTTACCTGGAGAATTGCTACAATGATACCAAACAGGCCAATGGCACTGGCAAAGATCTCAACGATGAGGATCTTAACGAACAGTGTCGGATTCTGGGCATCGGCAAGTGCTGCTCCGGACCCTACTATACCGACACACAGACCGCAGAAGAGGTTTGAGAAGCCAACTGTCAGTCCGGCACCAAACATCGCATATCCTGTCAGCAGAAGAAAACACTGCTGTGTCATATAAATTTAAGATAGTGCACAGACTAACAACAAAATTTATTTATTTATTACAATATTACAAGTGCTTGGCGTCAATATTGGGGATTATGAAATAGTATGCAAAACATATGATACAAATCGGTTGAGCTATTAAATTGACAAAAAGAAATGATGTTGATCACAGTCTGTGATTTTGTTAAGGAAAGAAGTAGGATATCCAGCAAGAAAATTCTAGAATCAGATATTGATAGGCCTCAAGGGCCTACAATGGTACAAAGTGGCATCTTGTGTGATCATACTGATTTATCATTGGCACTGGAAACAGACCTACTGAGAGTATCAGGTTGGCTATTCAACTAAAAATGCAAACAAAACTGTTACTTACCAGCATGATAGTTTTGGGCTATAGTTAACTCCAGCTGTTCCCCTTGCATATTAGAAGCATCGAAATACTGCAAAATATATCTATAACTGTAATGTGGCATGTACGTGCAATGACATATGCATATTTTTGAGTGCATTATTTAGGCTGAAACCCCAAGGGAAATGAGACGATCAGATGAAACATCTTGCAGAAACAAGCAACACTGAGGTATGAACTCAGAACTAAAAGTCTGGGATGCAGTGCACTACTTACTGCAGTGGCAGCCTCCCGATGCATTTGTGATTCTACTCAAACACGTGTCGATGGAAAAATGGACGGATGTGTAATATCTTAAACAGCTCACAATTCTAGATAATAGTGACATTTTACTTCAGAACTGAACTAAAAACATTACCAAAGCACACTCAATAATCAAACCAATAATAGTTTATTATGATCTTACATACCGATTGATTGTTGCTGATTACAATTGCCATGATGATGCCATAGATAGCAACAGCCTCACAGAAGATGATGCTGACGAGGTTCTTTGTGCGTATACGTGGAGCTTTGACGCCACCACCTAATATGCTCACGCCAGTAGTATATATGCCCCTGTAAGTAACAAAAAGACGTCTTGTGATTGAAAACATTGTAATTTACAAGGGCGAGCTAAAAACAATATACAAATATCAAATGAACACTGTTAGAAAGAATAATCCCCAAGATGGTTGCAGAAAGTTAGTTTGATCAGAACATGAGCAATATGCAAATATAGGTCCACGAAACTCAACACAGTAGCTACTTGTCCATTTGGTTGGTAATTTCTTCATACGTACTGATGAATTTCCAAAACATTTTCTAATTCCTAAATGAATCCATTTCTTAATTATACGAACATTAATTTTTATTCCAACACAATAACAATATCTACTGTTGTTGTGAATAATTTTTTTAAATAAAAAGTACTTTCAGGACTCAAAAGACAAAACGGGACATACTAAAGATTATCTTCTGTCCAGTTGCATTTGATATGGATCATTTAAGTAAAAAGAAAACATCAGTGAAGAGAAAATGAAATAAATGGACAACCAGCAGAAGGATCTGGAGAACGGTTCTGGAGCCTTTCGAGTGCGATTTTCAAAGCCCATAACTATAACAGTACATAAATCATCATATACTTCAACACTACATCATGGTTTTCTATACTAATGTTATAAAACAATGGAAATAACAAGTGATCTAAAATGTCTGATCTATTCTGATTGTGTCAATAACAATAAAGATTGTTCTGGAGTTTGCGAGTTTTTTGTGGGATCCATCGCTCAAAGGAGACAACCGAGAGAAAAGATCGCTTTAAAAGTGATATTAGAGGAGAGGAATGAAGGGTGCCAGATGACTTAGCAATGACTTTATTCGGAGAGTCATAGGAGTGATCCTGATGTTATTCGAAAAAGGAAATTGATTAGAATACTTCTGTGTTTTCTGTCTATAATTTATTCATTTTAAATAGAGGCTCCAATAAAATAACTTCTTTCCATTTTTCATACAATCTGTACAGAGTTTTACCTTCAAATGAATACTTTTTTTTATACGAGATGCCTTTTTTTATATGAAGAAAATGTCAACTATTTATTCCAAAAAAAATGTAATGTGAATCAAACTGACATCTAGTTACTAATACTAATTAGGTATATTACATATAATATGAATATGCATTTTCTTTAATAATTCATAACTTTAACTGAACCAGTGACTGTAATCATTGCTGTCACAGATATGGGGTCAATTCCATTTTGTCAATTCCAATTAATTCCATTTTATCAATTCCAATTCTACATCAAATTTATTAATTCCAATTCCTTTTTTTACCAACTCTATTTTTACCTACTACTTTTTACCATCAGTAGGTACTCCAAGTACCTACTTGGTATACCTACTCCTAGTAGTTTATATTCCGAGTAGGAAAAAATATTTCTGAATTAAAAAATTAATTGGTAAATTAATTTGTGAATTTTTTGGTAGGAAACTTCAATTCCAATTTTATCAATTCTGGAATTGGAAATTGACCATCAGTTCCAATTCTGGAATTGAATTGACCCGATGTCTGTACAATCATATTATTGTTTTCAATTCATTGGTGTATAACAAAATATTTAAACCAAGATAATGCACCAGAGGGAGTGAGTAGTTGGTTTACCCTCAGTGTTGGTCAAACCTGGAATACAGATTTGACTCCCCAACCTAGAGGTATGTAGAACTAGGCTTTACCCACCACACTACCAAAACACCGAGATCATGTAGCAGAGCTAGTGGTGTTTATTACATAACACTTTAACTCAGAAATCCCTCGTTTAGCATTAGAGCCGACTCTGTGATACTGATAGGTACTTACATCTAATATGAAGCTAATATTCATTACATGTAAAATAAACTGATGTCCCAAATCATTCAGTTTATAGCATTTTTTCCCTTGAACTAAACCATTAACCCATACTGAAATAAGCCAAGAAATATATTGCCTGTTGTGATGAGTTAACGATTTCCTGGCTTTCTTTTAAAGTGTACCAATTCTAGTAGCTTCTGTTACGACTTGAATGATCATTGTCTACATTTTCAAATACCATATTTTTGTTTTAGATTAAATTTAGCATGGTGCTGTGCTGCCATCTAGTGATTAAAATTAACACCCGAGTGATAATCGCATATTGTCATTGAATTTGATATAAAAAATGTTCTTAATTTTTCATATGACGGGGAACCCATAAAATAAAACAAAGACAGCAACCAACAGAAATGTATTATTTAACTGCCTACAGAATCTTGGTATAAATATTGTAATAATTGATTTTTTTTACCATTCAGATTAATCATATACACCAAAGAGGAGCAAAATTAACAGTCTGAGAGCACATTATATCTCAGTTCAATTAGAACCAAGCTTATGTATTTATTTAAACAAATGAGAAATATTTATCAAAGTGACCCTGAAAACAAATTAGGTAATGACAGGAAGTGAAAGATGAAACACCCTTCTGACAGGGTTTGAACTCAGGTGCTATAGATATGTGGCCAACCGCACTACCAGTTAGGCCATGGAAGCCCCTGAATTAAGCGAATCCCATTTAGAGGCTACCAAAATGGATTTCAGAGATAACTTTGACAAAAAAGCAACAGAAGATAGTGAATCCACTTCAATTCAAAACCATGACAATTCATTCTGAGGTATCATATCCTCGATGTGCTCGAGTCCCATAAATATTACCCTGCCAAAATACATGACCATGTGACAGAGTATGTTGGTATGCCACTGACTAGACAAAAATTAACCTGTTTTGAGTTTACATGTGAACTGTTCATCTCAACTGTGCCTATGATAGTGTACTGTGAAATAGGATATGATAATCATGTCTAGATAGCTGTTGATGTACATTTCTTTTACTTTTATCGATGATATTTTGATTTGTTTATCAGCAAATATTTGTTTTGCTTTTCGGTGTTACTTGTGTACAAGACAAACTGGCTTATGGCTTAACAACTTCTTGGATTCATTCCTTGTGTTACACGCAAGTAAATATACTGACCAAGCAGCTCCTACGACAGAAAGCGAGATGGCAAGACCTATTCCAAGGTTGGCCCACAGATAGGGCGATACTTCAGTGAGCAACCTGCAAACATTAAACAATAAAATGATTTGAATCGTCAGTGCTGCTCAGGTTATAAAGGTTCGGTAAGTACAACTGGGGATGCATTTGTGTGCGAGGTACGTGAGACAGAGAGCAGGTGATGGAGAGGATATCGAAATACAGGAAAGCTTAAATCTAGGAAATGGTGTGTGTCTAGCAGGTATGGGGTCAAATACATTGTAATACTGAAATGTATTTAAATACAAATACTTTTGGATGTATTTCAATACAAATACTTTTCAAAAGAAAAGAACAAATTCAGTACTTTTCTTTTGCTTTTTATTCTGATACACACATTACATAACATCACAGCATCAACTAGATTTGTCACATCAATTTATGATTTTTTTGTTGATTACACCTGAGGAACATAAGATGTTCAAAATTCTGATAATGAATTATATATGATGGAAGGTTAGTCCTTTTATGGGAAAGATGAGATCTGCTCATTGGATTTACTCAAAAGATGTTTCATATTATCCTTTGATCCCTTCTAATTATACTATATATAATTGAGGATAATCTCCCTTTGATTGACAAGGAAGCAATCAGAAGTCATTACATCAAAGATATCATTAATTACAATTCCTTATGATCATAGAGAAGACAATTCTTTCATGGTCGTGTGTGTGTGCAATTCAGTAATCAGATTATTTCCTGAAACAAATCATGTTGGTGAGAAAATATTCAGATCAAAACATGAAATAATTTTTGAAAAGTATTCTAATGTATTTGAAGATTTATTTGAAAAACCAAATACTTTGTGAAAGTGTTTAAATACAAATACTTTTCTTTATGGTAAGCTCAAATACATATACTTGAAAAAAGTATTTAAATACTTTCAAATACAAATGTATTTGATCCCATGCCTGGTGTCTAGACATTCTTGGAAAGTTATGCTATCCGGGGAATGTACTGAGTGGAGGTGGAGGAGTGTATTCAGCATCAAAAGCAACAGTGTGTTGTGCATGGGGAAACTTTAGAGACCTGTCAGGGATCTAAACAAGAAAGGATATATCACTGAAGTTAAAAGGAAAGGTGTATGCGACATTTGTGAGGAGTGCAATGGTGTATGAAAGTGAGACTTGAGCCACAAATTCAGAGCAAATTTGAGCAGACAGAGATAAGAATGCTTAAATGGATGTGAGGATATGGTGCGTCTCTCTCAGGGATAAGGTACCGATTATGGAGATGGGGGAAAGAACGGGATTTCAACTGATAACTGAAATTAGTAAGAGGAATCAGCTGAAGTTGTTGGAACATGATTTATAGAAAGATGATGGTAACCGAGTGAAGAGAAGCATGTCGTATGAGGTGGACAGAGTGATAGGTTGAGGAAGGCCAAGGATAAGATGGAATCAGGTGGTTGAAAAGGATACGAGAATGTGTGGGCTGAATAAAATATATGTACACAATAAGGTAAAATGGAGAGGACTGGTGTAGAAGCGCACTGGCCAACACTGTAAAATGAATGGTTGTTGTTGTGTTGTTTGACTTTTAAAAATCCACAAATTTTATATATAAATGCATTTAAGAAATATCTTGGCACATAAATTATATGTAAGCTTCTTCAATAGTTAACTTACCATCCAAAATCAAACCTATGACCTTGACCTGTCAGACAGTAGTAGGTTCCTAAAATAAATAAAATGATAAATATGAACCAGTTCATACTCTCAAAGCTTTTAAAATATAATGTCAGGGAACTACCTGTCAAAACATGTGTATATGATTATCAAAGCAGGGATACAAATTTTAAATTACCGATGTATCCATAACAAATATTTGTTTAGTATGGGTACTCTCCCAATTTCACTGAAAAACTGAGTACTGTATTATCCTGCTCTTTGACAATTAATTAACAGTGAGTCACTTTTGATTATGAAATGCGGGTATTGCATTTATTTCAAAACTAAATAATGATAACTCACCCATTTAGTGGATTTAAGTGACAATAACATAATTTTGTTGTTGTCATTTGTGCTTTTTAAAACCTTTCAATTATGTTAAACAATTTGTAATCAATTCACTGACTATAATATCTGCATAAGAAAACATTCGCTAGAGTTTTCAAAAAAATTAAATGATTATATTCATAACTGTGTTTCAATGTTTATCTAATGTGACCAGCTCCAAAAAAATCTGACAAACAAAAATGTGGATTTTTTACTTTGTGGAAAACAGGTAGACACTAGCATGTGAGATTGTGTTCTGTTCCGAGTCTTGGGTTAACAGAGAATTTAGATGCTACGATATTTTCAGGGCCAAATACCAATTTCAGGGCCAAATACCAATTTCATCCAGGCTGGGTTTAGAGGTTATGCAGGTGTGGTGTGGCCTTTAGCCTAACCTGGATAAAATCGTATTTGTCCATGTAAATTTTATCTACCGTATTCTTCCATGTACAGAGCATGGTTCTTTTCTCACTTTTTCCCTTATTTATTTTGGGGGTGGGCAGTATACACTATAACTAAATGTTTCCATCTTTTGTCAGACCTGTTCCCTAGAAAACAGAGTACCTTTTGACTTTGATCATACCTTTTGTTATACAATATTATGTAATAAAATGTTTGATCAAAGTTTTACTGATACTGTATCAGGGGCACAGATTGGGACAAATAAATTAGTGGCCCACAGGTACACTAACTTTCGAAAGTTAGTGGCCCTTATCCGATGTTAGTGGCCCTGAAAGGGGAGTGGTGTGGCCAGTAAGCCAAATGCTGTAGGGGTGCTATAAGCCCCACCAAGAAAATAGATTTTGGATTGGATGTTTTGAGAGTGTTTCTCAGGTATATTTCAAGTAATATGAGGTGTTTGTAAACCAACCACCATACTGACTGGTGGCAAAATAACCCAGTCTACACCCCAACAAGATCAAAACTTTATTTAGCTTAAATAGAGAAAATATACATGTCTGACTGTCAGATTAAAAAAGGAATAATAATAATACCGATAAATTGTCACATACACATTCGGATGCTGCATATATGGAATCTTGTCTTTACCACAAATTGTTTTAGTCTGACAGTGTGGTTGTCCGACGGGTGAGTATTTTGAAATAATTTTCACCCCTGCTGTATGTGTCTCTTCTATTTCTGTGTGTTTCACAGTTTGTACAAAGCCAGGTGTGTGTTTATTATGAGTTTTATGTCCTCAATTGAAGCGTCATCTATGTAAACATTGGCATGTCTAACATGTAAAGTGAATAATATGTCAGGTAGGATGAGCCAGGTCCACACCTAAGATGTTCCCATTTAGGTGACGTAGCTTTCGTTAAGAAAGCGACCCCCATCAGCAATCCTCCCACAATTATCACCATAACGTCTCATGATCCATTTACTACTTGTATATTTTAACATCCAACTGCAGATTTTCCGGTTTCTACTGCATGTTATACACCAAAACAAGGGTTTTCCGGACATTTTCTGTTCAAAACGGGGTATGCTTATATACACGGAAGCATAGAGTATATGCAAAAGCACATTAAGGGGTTCTTGATAAATATGGTAACAATGGCTAAGTGTTATTTTTAAAGATTAGTTTGGTTTCTCATATACAAGTTAATAAGTGGGAAAAGTGCATTGTATCATGTTTAATGAAAATGTTTAGCATAATGATTTCATTTTACTCCATTATTCGGTCTTTCGAGTTTTTCTTACTTTCTAGCACAGTAACTGGGTTTCGTTGAACTGACATATTATAAATAATAATAATAGTAACTGATTTCTACAGTGCCAATATCCTCAAAAGGGATTGAGCTCAGAGGCACACCTAGTACAAGGGTTGGGCTATCTCATAGTCAAGGTATGATCATCGCATTAATTATTCTTCTTAATAACCCAGACACCAATTTTTATGAAGTAATGCCTGTTGTCCTCTAATTGGTCCAGCACTTTCAATGAGACATGCACATTATGTATATTTGGTCATGTACCTGAGATATACAAAATAGTGCCCTATCAATATGTTCAATATGATCAAATGTATTCAAGATGTTTTCAAGTTATGTGATTGAATAAATATTTGCTTCCCTGAAAAAGTTAGTAATCTAACATTTTAAACTAATACCAGTAATACTTATTTAACAAATTAAAATTTTAATTATGTGATTAACAATTCAGTTTTCAGTTACATAAATAATAAGTGCTATAATTGGTCAAGCAACATCAAAAAAAGTCTGTAACGGCTCAGTTGCTATGTATGGACAAATATTCACTGGGGGCGCTATCCCAACTTCCAGGTAGGTTAATCACTGGTGCTCCACCTCCCAGATCTATCCATACACTGATACGTACATGTATAAAACGATATCAACAACCCGATATGCATTACATTGTACCAGTAAAATTTTCGTGAAAAATCTTAAAACACAGAAAAGGTAAGCTAGAATGGGATATAAACAAGATAAAATAAATAACTTGGACCTGCCATCATTCAGTGCGACGAGTTGTGATAAATGGCATTGACAAACATCCACATGTGTGTCATCTTCGCTGCTCAGTGTTGACCAGCAGGGAAAACATACCAGTACAAATTATGTCTGAATATATATTTTTATATGAGACCTTGCTAAACTGCCTCTACAGCCCTTCAAATGGCATATGGTTTCACAGGCTGATGGACCAACAACATTGAAAACGCCTTGTTTGCGACTAACTATTGTTTCTGGATGGAATACCATTTAAGCTAATATAAAATGTATTTCCTTTTTGTTTCAAGTGCATGTCATTGATGTTAGCAGGTGATTAATAATTGTAAACAAACATGGTTAGACGCCATCTCTGTGATCTCCCGTATGTACTTTCCATTATAAACAGGACCATGTAAATATTCTTAGTAAAACGCTGATTTTCTGACAGCACTGCAGTGGTAGACTACATCATAAAATTATATACAATACATTCTATTAGATGCTATGTCTATGAGTATTAGATGCTATGTCTATGAGTATTAGATGCTATGTTTATGAGTATTAGATCCTATGTCTATGAGTATTAGATCCTATATCTATGAAAGATACGAGCAACAATTGAGGGCATTCCCCCAAACTCCAAAGACAACCAGCAATACCGACTTATTATACAGTTATCACTGTTATGGACCAATAAGTGTCAAACAATGGCAAAGTGCTCTTCTGAGCTTAAGGACAAATGTCAAATGGGACATTCACATATTTCGACATTGACATTCGATTGTGTACGTTAAATATAGATCTATACCACTCTAGATAGAACCAAGTTGCACAATGATTATCATAAATGATGCACATATTGTTCGTTCATACATTACCTATTAGTGCAAAAATTGTGGATATCACCATTGAAGTAACATAGAACCCCGTCGCAGAATACATCTTTTGTAAATTTACACCAGTATCTGACTTCTAATAGGTCATAAAATATACCAAAGTCATGTGACATAGAGTCTACAAAATAAGTAAAAACAGAACGAAACGGAAGGGCTTTGTAAATACGCACTGCGTGACAATGGTCAAGTGGGGTTCTGATCCATTCATTTGTCAGTTTTATCTACTTTTGATCGCCATTATTCAGTTATAATCGATAACTAAACAATACATATAGTACAATGTTAAAAAGGAAGAAGATATTCTCATTATAAATAATAAATTAAATAACACACACACACTTCATTAAAATTATTCATGAAAATATATTATGTAATCCAAGGATAATAATAAAAAATATCTACCTGTTAATTCGTTGTAACTATGAAATAAAATAACTTAAACAATAATCCATTTGAAACATTTCAACGGAATATTCTAATGCCACATTAATAATTCTTTATTTTATATCCTTAAAGAAATATTTATTTTAATCAAATTTCTTGATATTAAAGTGTAAGATTTTATTCACATTTAAAATGTATTTAGTGCACGGGAGGTATTAATTCCCCTTGCGTATATATAACTTATATCTAATGAAGGTCTGAAAACTCATCTGAATTAACGTAAATGATGTGGAGTGCACTTAATCACCAAATTACTCATTGATGATATTGTCACAGCAGCAGTAAATATTATTATCTTTCAAATTTAAATTATAATAAAAATTGCTTAATTGTTGTCATGTACTGTGGATTAGTAATATTAAAATGATGAGAATTTTCATCCTTTTAATACTACTAATAATATAAAAGTAACTAACTAGCTTTAAGACGAGTTATATTATTATATTATTATTTTGTTAAGTACATAATTATTGGATTATGTAAATCTGAAACTTGTGAAAAGTTATTCCACTAGAGTAATAATAAAAATGACAGTATGAGAATAACGAGATAATATCCAGAAGCTAAAATAGTTCATGTCATTCTAATCAAACCAAATCCATTTAACTGGTTTGTTTGAAGTGTGTTAGATAATATTTTTTATCTTTGTTTGTGTGTGTGTGAGTGATTGTGCTACTTATTTATCCTCATTATTACCGTTTATACCATCTTACTATTTCAAGTTTACTAAATAATATTACTGCATTATGGTATATAAGCGCATCTCCGACTCTAGTTGATGTGTGTTCCTATAAGCATATTACCGGCGATTTGGTTCAATCATCCGTTCTGTGGTTCTCATTAACTACCACAGTCCAAACGAAAAAGCACCCGCGCCGAGAAAATATTCGTGCGCCTCTATTTCGTAGAGATGTGAAGTGACCCAAAATCAGGCCTCTGTCAAATGTTTACTTATCTTAGTAAGGCATTGGACACAGTTGAATATGATGCGCGGTAATCGTTGAAAAACAATCTATGGATATTTTGACCGGTGAAAGTTGGAAGAGAAAAGGGAAATGATGACAAGTGAGTTTTGTGGTGTTAATAATCGATCGCTGCCTAATTTACACTTTGTAGCAGTAGACTGTAGAGTGAGTAGATCTAGTTGTAGATCTACACTTATCAGTTATCCATTTACTCGTCAAAATTACTGCACTTACCTGATTTAGATGTGGAAATGGGAAAAAGTTTACTTCAGGCACTTTTATCATTTCTGTCTGATCATTGATGTTCACTAGACACAAACTTAGTTACCGTTCATTCTGTGTTTATGTCTAACTTTCATTTGAACATTAAATAATTGCTACTTTGTTCGGGTTTTTTTTTTTTGGGGGGGGGGGAATTTAAAACAAGTAGTTAATTTAATATCTTATTTTAAATACACACAGTTCTGTCAATTAACTATTATACTATGATAAATAAAATAATCTGTATAAATTAATCACTATAAATATTAAGTTTATGTTAGATGTCATAATTATAATATTAATTAGATCTATTATAATCATAATAATGACCGAAAATTTTATTATTTATAGTTAAATCTCATCTGTAGCCAGTAAATGTCGCAGAAATATGTCTAAAACAATTGTTGTCTGTGGCTGGGATGTAGAGGTAGAGGTTAGAACCCTTGGACATATCCCAGCTCCATTTTTCCATACTGCTCCTCTGTTAGTGATGAGGGAGGAGCTTATGACTAGCTACTCAATAGTAGAAACCATGCTGGAAATATAATTGATCATGCTTTTGTGGGATATCCCTTTTTTATGATCTTAGATCTTGAACTGAAAGAAATCCAAAACCCAACAGAGGAAAAACATGTTAACGCTTTTTCTTAGTCACAGGTTGATGTAACAAAAGTACCATAATGTCCTTAGTATTTATTTTATACAAGAAATTTTGAGTTTATTGGAATGTTCCGAGATAATACTCATGCTTTATTTGTTCTTTCAACCCCATAATACTTTGTTTCTTTTTAATTTAGCTGTCCAATTTATTCATTGTTTCATGCAATAGTCAGGAAATATTTAACATTGTGATTAAAAGAAAAGTATTATTTATGAAATACATTCTTAATTTATTATAGTGATGTATTATAATTATAAAATATTTGTATATAACTTATTATAAGCTGTGTTTCTGTTAATAAGGCATTGTGATCGATTACTTTCAATATTATTTACAATTTTTTCAACTTATTATAAACTGTGTTTCTGTTAATAAGGGATTGTGATCAATTACTTTCAACATTATTTACAATTTTTTCATCTAGTTATGTCAGGTATGAAATAGTTAGCTGATAGGAAAATATGACAGTGTTTAAGCTATTTTAAACATATACTGCACTTATAATGAAATAAAAGTTGTATAGGTATATTTTGCACTGGCATTTGACTTTTTTGTACACTTAGCTGTTAAGGTATCTATGTATATCTGGTTGAAAACAGGGTTGGTAATTTATTACAGAAATGGCTTATTTCAGTTTACTCCATCCTGGAAGAAACTACCTTCTTCCACTTTGTAGAGCAGCCTGTTTTATAACATTATTAAAGTTTTATTGATCCATGGATAAAATATTACAAATAGTAGAGTTATTGGGACACTATCATGACTGAGTTGTTAAATTATTAATAACTGGGCAGACGGGGAAATATTCTGTTATCAGTGTAATAACCAGACATGGGGTCAATTCAGTTCTGGAATTGGAATTGCTTATTTTTTAAATTGGAATTGAAGTTTGCTACAAAAAATTTAATCCACAAATTAATTTGCCTTTAAGTTTTTAATTCAGAAATATTTCTTACATGACAATCCTACTTGGAATATAAACTACTCCCAGTAGGTAATCAGAGTACCCACTCTGAGTACCTATTCCAATCAGTGATTGAAGTAGGTACTTGGAGTTAAGGTACATCAAAGGGACTAACTGGATATACACTGATTGGCAATCACTACTTGTCCAATTAGTCCCTTTGATATATTTGGATAACATTGCATAACCAATTGTGTATGAATTTGAATTGATCAAATGGCATTGAAATCCGGAATTGCCCATCAATTCCGGAATTGAATTGACCCCATGTCTGTTCATAATTGCCAATAACATGTAGTAGGCTTACACTTAAAAACATACTTAAATAAATATATAACAGTGTTGCTTCAACTGACTTCTGATTGTTATCATTATGACCAAACTGGTCATGATGATAACAAAAATGGAATTGATAAAATTGGAATTTACAAAATGGAATTGACTATGATTATAAATGTTTATTAGGGGTGCATTACAATAATAGATAAACCCTAAATGCACAGTATTTACAGAAATCTTTCCAGGGGTGTTGTTTCAATTATGGGACATTGACTTGTGTGTGTGTTGTCTCTCAGAGTTATCCAACTAGTCTTTAGCTGAACAGTTGATTTACATAGAAATATGTGGTTCCTGTTTTGAGTATCATGCCAATTAACTTTCATGTGTATATTTTAGGTAATACTAAATTAGATTTACCATTATGAATGGTCTACTGATAATATATGGACCAGACCAATGTTTTACAGTAACATTACTGGCTGACCCTATGTTACGCATCTGAAATAAATAATAACATGGTTCTTTAACTATTACTAGTGATACATACTCACATCGGATCTTTTTGATTTAGTTAATGTTGCAAAAAATTACTTTTCACCAAGGTGCCACCCCCCCATTTCTTCTCAACTAAACTAGCTTCTTTCAATGTATTAGAAGAAACAGGTTTCTTTTGCAAGAAACATAATCCCAGAGTTTATAATATTGGAATATTCTGATGGATAAACCACAGAAAGTTTGAGTATTTGGGGGGATCCAGATGGAGAAGTGGTGAAATTGACAAAAATAGTTTGCCTATTCAATGGGGGACTCCTTGGATATGACATGATTATCATTGTTTCAGGATGCGCAGCTTTTTCGGTAGGGAATAGAGTAGATGACCCCTTACAAAAATTAGGCAGCAGCTCACCTGTGGTGGCCTGTAAAAACACTGCAACACCATTGCCGGAGGGAGGTATAGATGCAGGCAGGGGAGGGTTGTGATTGGCTGGCCCTGGGGGTAGTGGTAGTCACACTAACACAGTAGTAACCCTTCTCCATTGGAAAGGGGTTAGGGGCTCTCCCCTGAAAAAGTTAGGAAAAATTGAGTATTTGGTGCATCCTGGGCCACTTTTTTACCAAACGGCTGCTATTGAAAAGGGTGGGTGTGTACATTTTAAAGGTTCTGTTAAATAATCACTAAATATATTTAGAATATGAAGCAAGCAATCCATGGTATGTGTGGAGCTGTAATTCAGTATACAGCAGATTTATAATTGTGTATTTCACTATTTGTAGTCGTTTTTTAAGTGCCATAAATGAACCTCTCGTCATTTGCATTCTTTTGGCTGCTCAACTCCTTCGCATTACTTCAGTTTGATTACAGCCTTGAATTAGAATGAAGTGGAGATTGTAATAACAGTTTGAAAGGGATTATTCATACAAACAACATCAGGACATCTCCATGGCCTAGCTGATAGCGCGGTTGGCCACAGATTGGGCTATTTAACATTTTCAGAAGAGCGTTTGGTTTTTCACCTCGTCACCTTACCTTTGGAGGTCGCTCGGCCCATTTAGCCTACCTTGTGCACAAAAGCCACCGTAAAACATCAACATTTATATTTACATACAAACAACATTCAAATAATTGTGTGGTTGGCATAGTTTATTCTTGTTAAGGGCAAAATCATTAGAATATTATACAATACAAATGCCCCTTAGAAGTATTATATATATATTATATATATATATATATATATATATATATATATATATATATATATATATATATAATATATATATATAGTTTTATAATTAAAAAATAGTATGAGCAGTTTAGCTGGTATTTAAATATATATATGTTTTTGTGGGTATTTTATGTATTATATCTGATCTTTACCACTAGGTCGATCGTTCCACCCATATTTTTTTACATACAAATGTAGACATATCTATTATAATAACAGACCTGCCTGTGGTTACTAAACACATGGCCATGCACAGTGTTTCACTAAGTGTGCAGTAGTTCTCTCCCATTAGGGAGGTGTATAATTTCCCACAATCACATTCATTTCATGTTACTTCAAAACACTATTTTCTGGGGTTTTTTAAATTTTCTTGTACATTTCACAAGATCCTGGAAGTGGTTAACCGACAGCAAACAATAACTTTCACATGATGTATTTTGTCATTTTTTTTGTTCGTATGATATTTATCGTCAAAACTAATGAAAGCGTTAATTTTAATTTTTTTCTTAGCATGTGATTTCGTAATATTCTAAATAAACGGCCCACCCTTTGATGCGATGTTTTGCTGTGTTAAGTTATGATGATCAGTGACATTGGTGTCTATATTTCATGCTGATTAACATTGCGTAACCTTTGTCATTTGTGAATGTTTCCAAATTGACAAAATATTTGATTGCATAACTTGTTACAGGGCCAAGACACTGCGTGTATATGTTTACAATATGTATATATATATATTTACAAAGACACACATACACACATTGATATTTGCTTTACTCAGGTATGCCATGTAGGAAGTGACCCACTCAGTTGAAATATTTACTGACAACATATACACTATCTAACAAAATATGATCTCTTACCAAGTCATTAGAAAACAGCAATATCAACAATGAGCCTTTATAAACACTGAGCAGGCTGTTTTCCGCCGTGTTTGACGCTCAGTGGAAGTTTTTTTAAACAGCTCGCTTTTTAGTTATACAGCACTCATATGCTTTGCTGTGTATTGGGTCTGTTTAATAGGACTGATAGTCATAATTTACCGCCATATAAATCTGATTTTGGCTTAAAGTTATTGGCAGATTGTGTAAAATTACGAGCTCTACATACGTGGGTGTGTATTTGATGAATAATCATCCCGTAGATCGGCCTGTTATGTCACAAGTTAAACAAGTTGTTTTACACAGATCTGCATTTTGTTACAGGGACAGAGAATAATAATTTACTGAGAATGGCACATAATGTGCCACGTGTTGAAATAACTGACTTGCCAGGAACACTTTTTGTAGCGTTCTTTGTGCAGGTGCTGACGATTACATGCGTACACAAACTGTGGTGTATACATCTTCCGAGTATCTGTTTTATAGCGCGGTTGTGTCCATTCTGATATATGTTGCCATGGCTGTAAATTGCCTCATGCTGCGGTGATTATGAGATGCTGATGCTGTTATTAAGCCGCCGTTACTGTTCAGAGCAATTCCCATATGATGTTGTTAATATGCGGAATGTGTGTGTGTGTATGTGTGTTGCACACGTGCACAATAAGGCATGCGTCAAGCCGTAATATACAATGTTCTGTGATGTCTGAAACACATATGTCACCATTGATTTATCCATCTGTGTGTGATACACCTATAGTTTGCCCCCAATGTGTGATTGTTGTGGGCAACTTCTGAATATGAATTAAAATGTTCGCCACTGTCCAAACCACATGAAGGACATGCAGATTTGCCATTCGTCTAATTGTTATTGAATTAATTAAATGCTGCATATGTTATGAATTGATTATTTATGTAATCAAATATTGAACACTCCTGTCAAATCACCGACATACCGGGAGTCCACTGTGTATATCTGGTTGTCATCTCATCCCTATATAAAACAAGTGTAAATTAGTATATTTTCACATATATACTAATGTTACCAATGGCTTGTCCAGGTGAGTATATTATGACCTGTGATACCTGATGAACTTGAGCACTCCACACCAATTACTGAGGGTCAAATATTTGACCTGTTTGCATATAGATAGAGTTTTTGATATACTATAACTTTTACATCTTGGACGTGTGAATGCACACTCATTCTGCATTTCCATCCATATGTGAAAGATATATCATTTGCTAGATGATTAATATGCTTATTTTACTCGTTTGTGTTCGATCATGATTGAATTCTAATAAAGTTATTTACCCACAATCTAGGTGAGTACAGCTGGCAACCACTAAGTCACGAAGAACGCAGAAGACACGAAATACTCTTCTACAGCCAGGGACCTGTGGATGGCTTCCTTCCAGGTAACGTAAACATTACATTAAATCGTGTAGAATGCTCCAGTGGTGCATTGACTTGAGTACTGTGCTGCAAACCTCCAGGTTGCTGGTTCGAATCTGGCTGACACCTGCGTTTGTGAGGTTTATTTCCTCACTGGATGCCCTGTTGCCATATTTTCCAGTCATGGTCAGTGTCAAGACTAAACAACTCAACTAGTTAGTTTTAAATGGCAGTTAACTTTGCACGTTTATCAAGATGAAGGATGCTCAAAGGTGTATTATTGTAATTAGATGTTGAAATGGTAAACATGTAAATAATAACTGCTAACCCTATCTCCGCATTATCTCTTTTTTTGGCACATGGTAGATGTGTTAGGATGTGTGTGTGTGCGCGCGCGCGCGTGTGTGATTGAACTTAATATTTTCCCATTATAGATCTGTTAATATGCCATTTGTAGTTCCGTCATGGGTCCGGAATATTTAAAAAAGAAGGTAGTCCAACTAGTATCCGTTAATGACCTGTAGGGTTACGCTTAATAATACCACACAGTTAGTACATGACAGGGTTTGTCACTGGTCAAGCTGGTGCTAATACACCAAATAGCAAACCTTCCTAGCATACTGTACTATTAATAACAGTTGACATTTATAGGACAAATCCATTTATCATTCTTCGTTATTATTCTTCAGTTATAAAACACAGGATTTTATTTACAAAACTAACAGTGTTTATGTTGGTATGAAAGTTAGTATTATTACTTTGTGAAATTGTAGGTTTTGTTTCCGAATAAATCATATAGGTTTTTTCCAAGTATATAATTACTCATTTCATATATATTGTAGTATTATTCATAATTTATTTTACTGTTTAAAGGATTCTGATTTTTAATATGAAAATTATATACCTGCTACATTCAACAATTTTTGGATTTATAGAGTTGTCACCATATGAGTTGGGAAAGGATGATAAATTCATTGCCACCAAATTTTTGATGATGATGGTGATGATGAAGATATGCTAGGCCTTACAAGTAAAATTTTCCCATTTTATAGTAATGGTGTTAAATCTACTTTAGTAGACACATAAGGTTTAAGCTTCAAATTAGTATTAATATTATGGCCAATATAGAGCCTACGTACTTGATCAGTTCATCCTGCCTTAAACTTGGAAATAATATCGTTTAGAATGGCAAGACAAACAGCACTATAAGTACACTTCATAACTATGTGTAATCTAGTGTAAACTCAGATCTAACCCGTGTAATTTAAATTTGTTTCTGTGACCGTTGTAAACATACATTTTTGTGTCAATGGCCTGATTAGTGTTCCTGAACGTATTGAATAATGAAATACTTATAAAGTTATTGTTGAAATTAATCAAGTCATTTTGGACGGCACACCTAATATAGGAACTGCACTAGATTTGCAACACATCGTTTTGTCCTTATTTTTGTCATGATACCTGTATCAGAGCTGCGTTTTACCTGAGTTGAATAAATACACACACACACACACACACAGAGTAGTACCCAGACTTCCTGTCTAGTTCGGTTGATCTCCTACACATCGTTTAGCCACACAGGACCAATACCCCACTCGAGGTTACCTAATGTTGCTTAAGAGGCTAAGAATGTAGACATACCTGATCGTTTAACCTGACCTTTGGTTACACTCCTTAATTACCATGTGAGCCAACGCCAAATATTTGTAGGGTTGGGTTGTTTTTTTACTCCGAGGTCGGTGGCATTGAGGACTCACTGGGAGTCAGGGGGGGGGGGGAACCAGCCAGGGTTTGGTGGATAGTGGTTTTATTGAGATGGATTGTGTTAGTATACTGATATGGATGTATGCCATCACTCACTGCTTAGATCGTAGTAGTTTGAAATTCATAAAATATTATTGAAGTTGTTCGCTCATTTTATTTGTAATATTCTCAAAATGTTTATTGTAATCTGGCTTATGGTAGACTTGTTAGTTAATGATCTGTGTCTTTGTGGGATACTTAGTTTATTATCATAAATATATGGTAGAAAATGTTGTATTAGTCACGTGATGGTAACTGGCGCTTCCGTGGTCTAACAGTAGCGTGTTGGACCACAGATCACTACCACCCATGTTCGAATTTCGGCGTGGGCAGCGCATATCTGAAGGCTGTTTCATTTTCGACTTCGCTTCATTACCTTTGGGGGTCGCTCGGCCCATTTAGCCTACCAGGTGCACAAAAGTGGCCATAAAACATCAATCATCATATGATGGTAGCTAACAAAGTACAAAATGAGTCATGGCAATGCTTCAGTTGTTTTTAGAGAGTTTATATTTAGTCTCAGTTCTCAGGAACTACCATGAACTTAATGTCCAATTGGGTGGGGGTGGAGTAGGTAATCTCTAAAAAAAAAATCTGATAAACCAGCTCCCAGTGATAGACACATGTAACCGTGGGATGCAATCCCCAGCCTGTAGGATTTTAGCCCAGACACTACCAACTGTACTTTAGGAGAGCACCTATTATATTTTCACTAACATGCAACAATCACAGTGTTATGTTACTTCTACATGCCGTACACACCAACTTAATGGACAAGTATTTTATTGCATGCTATCCATACGTCCAAGTATTCGGTTATCAAATGACCATTTCTTTTATCTGGGTGGTTGTCTTCCCACACTTTTCACATAGAAAGGTTTATGCCCTCTGTACTTGCAAATAGCTACATTTCTTTTCTGGTTAATTCTTTGACTTGTGGATTTTTAGCCTGGATTTATTCCTCCAAATATTGGTGTAAACTTGTATATATGTAAATATAGTTCAGTAATGTATTACATATATTTGGCGTCTTTTATGAAATGTTACATATATAATTAACCTGTTCAACTAAAGATGATGATTAAGATGACGATTGGTGTTTTACGGCCACTTTTGTGCACAAGGTAGGCTAAATGGGTCAACCGATCTCAAAGGTCATGAAGCGAAGTCGAAGATGAAACAACCTTCAGATATGCCCACGCCGAGATTCGAACTCAGGTGGTAGTAATCTGTGGTCCAATGGGCTACCACCAGTCAGACCATGGAGGTGCCCATATGTTCACCTAAAGAGAGTTATGTGTATGTGCAGTTTAAAGCTGATACCTTTATCGGCTGTTCGATTGACAGTTTCCATTCTCATATATTTAATAAAGATTTTTATTGATTTTCAGGCGAACATGCACGAGAGTTATTTCTACGTTCTAAACTTCCCCTGCACATACTTAGTCAGATATGGTAAGTATTGTTATCTTAGTTTCACAGTTGGTCATGTCTTCGTTTTGTAGATTTGGAATAGTTATTTGTATCTTTCATACTGCTAGCTTCGTTTCAGTTGTTTTGAAACATAAAGTACTCTAATGTTTGGCTCGTAATTTGTTTTATAAAACTAGAGTAGTTTGTCCTAATTTTGGCTATCCCCCTCCCCCCCAAAAAAAAATCACATATTTTTCAAAATAAAGAACTTGTATATTTATCATTTTCATTTGTCACAGTATTTTTCATATTAGTTGTCTTGGGTTTTGTTGTGGATTCTATTTTGGTAATTCTGACAATTTTACTGGAACTCTGGCAGCATATAAATGGTCTACCAGTCCACGTTTGGCCAAAAATTAATTAACATAATATTGGATTTGTACACCTGAGTTAACAAAAATACAAACAAATTTAAATTATATACCGTCTACAAAAATAATCCTGGCCGAAGTAACGACGATTAGCATCTGACGAGCCCAACCAATCAGATACTGTTTACTCAGTGCGTACATAACATTTTAACACAAATTTGGATTCGTACATCGTTTTATGCTGCTGGGCACAATATATCACTCCGCTATTATTTCGATGTTCAGACAAATCAGCTTTGATCACAACTCGTTACGCAACTAAAGGCACTTAGGCTTCATGTTGTTGTTGTTGTTTTGTCGTGTGTATACATAATTTTCACTCGTTACGCTTTTTGTAAAACTGTGTTGATAATATATAAGTATGTTTCTCGTGGCCCTTTATGATAATTCTCAGATGGTTTTGCCAGTTTTATTGAATGGCCAAAAAGTGATCGAAATATTGTACGACCAGTCGTTCTTGGACACCAGAGATAACACTTTTTAATTAAATAATTGGTTTCACAGAGCATTCAGAATTATCATATCATGTGATCTATTTCAACGTGATGTGGAATTTCAATAAAGAAGATGGTTATTATTAAATTTCCTATTTAGATGACCTTCGGCATTAATGGACTCGGATTGATTGTCGCCTCTTCTATTAAATGTATGGTGATATTTAGGAATATTTATTTTAAAAAAGACGACAAGTGTAGTCTGAAACCGTTTTCATGTGTCCAATTTCTGTCGTGCCATCTTCACACTCAGAGCCAATATCCAACCAATACAGAGAGTTGTTATAACCCAATTGAGGTTTCATGTTGTGTTATTTCTATTAGCGTTGCAGATCTGGGCAGTTTGTTATGGCATGACATTTTATATGAAGTGTTGTGTTCGAAAATCCGGCCTCTGATTGTCCTGTCTATCAACTTATTGTGTGTGCGCGCGCGTGTGCCTGCGTGAATGATTGCCTTCTCAATCTGTATGTTAACCCTAAAATGTTTTCGTTTGGAAAGAAAGTTAAGTTATACAACCAAATAGAAAGTACTGTTTTGTGAATTCTGCGCCCTGATATACTATATATTAGTACGGTTTGCTGACGACTGTATAGCCGCATTTAGCATACTGTGACGATTCTGATAATAAAATTGGCTTTCCTGTAATGGGCAACTTTTTACAGAAAATTCGTTATCTTGTTTTTAAACGTCAGAATGATAAACGTAGCATCCTAGTTGGAGACACGAAAAAAAATATTCACGCAATAACACACCGTAGTGGGTTTTTTTTTTTTGCTTTTAGTCTTCAGGGCCACAACTGAGCTTGCCAGTGTGTGATATTTGATTGTTTTTATCTGTCGGTAAAACATTTTTAATATGGAACACTGGCCATTTTTTGTACTTGATTGAACCAATTTATTTAGCGTTTCCCACACGATGTCGGGTAGAGTTTTATATCGGCGTGGTGTTGCTGAATACTGAGAGGCGCCACTCAGCTGTGAAGGGAAGTATGACTGACACAGTATTACGGGCCAGGAAGGGGGCCCTTTGTTGCCAACTAGAATAAAAAGTGTGGTCGAGAGTTTATAGACTCGGCGAATGCACCGCTTAGTGTACTTACAGTTGGCCAAGAGGTACTGCGCTCTGACGTGCATTTAATGCATTTCTTGTGATTATGTTTATTACGACTTTCCCCGTGTCTCTGTGCTAGTTCGTGTTTTGCTAAATGATTTCTACACGATTCTCTCTCTCTCTCTCTCTCTCTCTGTGTGTGTGTCACGGGGTTCAGATTTTTAAGGCATTCGGGGGATTACTCATTCATTACCTATCTCTATATTTACTGAGTCTTACGAGTGGCTTAAATATAAAACAGAAACAAAACAAAAAAGGTAGCGCCATAATTTACAATCTACTAAACTGAAACTAAATTCTAACGCTGTCTATTTTAAATGTTCGTTTGATTAATTTAAAATGTCCTGAAAACTTGTTCTCAACTTGTTTTCTGTTCGTGTTTGTACGTCAATTCATTAAATATATATAGTACCAATATCGAGGCGTTAATTATATTATTATTATATAAGATAGAATTCATCTAAACAGTCAGTGACTAAAGCACACATGATTTTAAATCATTCGTGCATTTTTAATTAATTTATAAAGTGAAATCTGACCTGTTTTTTTCTTTCTAATCAGTTTTGATTCAAACCAGATTTTGGTGTTAAATGCTTAGATATGATATGCATAAAACAGTTACATTTATAAAATTGAACGTCAGTGACTTTGAACTACAGCATTTAATGATCGTTCATTAATAATAATAAAACAACAAACAAATAGATAATGTATTATATTGTGTGTGTGTGTATATATATATATATATATATATATATATATATATATAATATAGAGAGAGAGAGAGAGAGAGAGATGAGTAGATAGAGAGAGAGAGAGAGAGAGAGAGAGAGAGAGAGAGAGACTAACATAACTGATTTGAGTTATAATTAAGCTTTTTATTTTAAACATTCATTTGATGATAATTATCTATTACAGAAATTGATCATTTTTGACAGGAGCTATAGACTAGTGAGACATCACACTTGTCCACATAAAAAGCTATTGCTTTGTAGCTATTTAGCCACCCAGTGGATCATTCACAGTTTCTCTGTGTCAATGCCTTCTCTCTCTCTCTCTCTCTCTCTCTCTCACACACACACACACACACACACACACACACACACACACACACAATATGCCATACTAGCTGTTAATTAATACAAATGTATATAAATATTAGCTGGCAGTAAACAGATGTTATCTGTGAAAATGACCTCTAAAACGTAGGCAGTTTTCTCCATTGGCGAGATAAGTGAACACTACACACTTTACAAATCTTTTGATGGCTAAGTAAACAGTAGACGAATAAGTATTAAATGCTTCAGAAGACACGACCAGAGGCAGGTGTATCTTGCAATTAAATCAACCGAGCATCGAGTGATCTCATCCAGCGACTAACACAAATTGCTCAACGGAATAGAGGACACTTCAGCAACAGGTGACGTAACACGTACAATGGGAACAGTAGAAAGGCATACAATGAGGCATTATCAATAAAGTTGTGGTTGTGTAGCGCTTATGAGGGTCTGAACTTTGTATGCCGATCGTTACGAACAACTTTCCAGCATATTTGCGCACGAGAACGTTTCATTCATCGCTTTAGCAGTGCGTAGAATTACACCGACGCGTGGAAGAACATTTCTGATTTTACGTTAATATGTGTCGTCTTCCTGAAAGGTGAATTTAGAACGTTGATTTCCTATCCTAAACCGCTGGAAGCGCTGACGCCTGAGAGTCCTATAGCTACTATCTATCAGTGTACAGAAACTAAATACCGTATTTAAATAGCATTTTATTCAAAGGAATTTATCAAATTTATCCCGTCTCACACAAGCTATGTTGATTTAAATTAATTGAATGTTCTTAATTAAGTAATTATACATTTATTAGTCTGTTGTTCTTTATCAAGAGAGATGTTCAGTGTTAACTGTTAAAGTCTCCCTCCCGGCCCCCCCTCTCTGTGTGTGTGTGTGTGTGTGCGCGGGCGCGTATGTGTGTTTGCCTAAACATTTTGCTACCCAACAAATACCTTTCACAGCCTCACTCACTATTATATTCTTATATCCCCCCCACCCCCCCAAAAAAAACCACACTTGACAATTCTATTATGGAACTACATAATAACTGACTTAAATCCATAAATGTTTGGTGAGTTGTTTATTATCAGGATTATTTGCCCGATGATCCCAAAACGCGGGAAGCGCTGACGTCTAAGATTCCACGGGAGAGTAGAGATGTGGCTACACGTTTGTGGAAGCTACTTGGATCACCAAAAATTTGGGATTTCTTAATCCCTCAAAGCTCCACTTGTAAAGTCCTATAGCTACTTTCTATCAATGTCAGACTCGTTAAGTAGATAATTACGTCACAGAGCCACACTTGGTCCGGATCACTTGTCAACGTCTTTAGTCCTAAAATTGACAATTATTAGCCGAGAGAGCATTTCGGATAAACACCTCCGGTACAAATGCTCACTAATAAACTAACAGCGCCTCCGTGGTCTAGTTGGTAGCGCGTTGGGTCACAGATCACTACCACTCGTGTTCGATTCTCGGTGTGGGAATATCTGAAGGGTGTTTCATCTTTCGCTTCGCTTCATTACCATTGCGGGTCGCTCGGCCCATTTATCGTACCATGTGCACAAAAGTGGCCGTAAAACATCGATCATGATCAACGACAACGTGGACAAATATCTTAACAAACAGTGGGGGGGGGGAACGTAAATTTGATTCCATGGTTTCTTATTTGCTTTCATATGTATGTCTTACACCGTGCCACTTTCTCCTTAGGGTACAGATTGTGTATTTGATGTGAAATTTATTAGTAGTAATTCCATATATTACAACTACGATTTTAGTCAACTAGCCGTCAAGCTATAAGTTTTATCAGTTGCAATCTATATCTTTGATCTACATGTTTAAGTACTTTACTTTTGAAGTTTAACAGAAATCCTGTTATCTCGAGGTGTTCACATGTTGCATGTTGTGCTATATTGCGCTATTCCTTGTACGGATCTATTAAAACACCTAACTGCTCTTAATGAAATGTTTCTTGGAATGCAAGTTTATAGTTATCAATTCAACTAAAATCTGACGATCTTTTGTCAATATGTCTGGTGCTACCTTGAAAATGACAGGTAACCTTATGTTAGATACCTCGGCGTGTTTGTGTTCCGTACGTGCGTTCAATGTACGATTGTTTGGCGTGTGTGTGTGTGTGTGTCCTTTTGGAGGATCATGCCGTGTGATGTAGGAGTACATAAACTAAATACCGTATTTAAATAGCATTTTATTCAAAGGAATTTATCAAATTTATCCCGTCTCACACAAGCCATGTTGATTTAAATTAATTGAATGTTCTTAATTAAGTAATTATACATTTATTAGTCTTTTGTTCTTTATCAAGAGAGATGTTCAGTGCTAACTGTTAAAGTCTCCCTCTCCACCCCCCCCTCTCCTCTCTCTCTCTCTCTCTCTGTATGTGTGCGCGCGTGTGTATGTGTGTTTGCCTAAACATTTTGCTACCCAACAAATACGTTTCATAGCCTCACCACATTTAATTTAAATAAAGATATAATTAAAGAATGGCTGTAGCACGTATTATATTCTTATATAACCCCCCCCACACACACACACACACAGACTTGATAATTCTATTATTGAACTACATAATAACTGACTTATATCCAGAAATGTTTGGTGAGTTGTTTATTATCAGGATTATTTGCCCGATGATCCCAGAACGACACATACACACGATGGAGAATGCATTCTCTACTGATACGTTTATAATGTAAAAACCCCATTCAAGCCCTGCGAGGCTAACCTTTATTTGTCTGTAGGAAGCTTGCTCCCAAATCACCTGAACTAGTTAACTAACGAGTTAGTAACCTCCCCCTCCCCCCCTATCTCTTTCTCTCTCTCTCTCTCTCTCTGTGTGTGACAGATGGGAAGGTACATCATTTATTTTGTGTCTTTGAGATTCTTTATGTACGTATAATGACACGGCCACAGCAGGTTATATCTTTAAACGTGTACCGTATATGTTGGTGTTAGCTATCTAACACTCCGCCTTTATATATATATATATATATATGTGTGTGTGTGTGTGTGTGTGTGTATGTTTAGACATTCTGTTTGTGAATAAAATACGTATCACATCGGAAACGAAGCATAATGCTAAACTATCAACAGGCGTGTGTGTGTGTGTGATTTCAAATATTACATACATGCTAAATAAGGCCAACTGTATGATGATTTAGCTTTAAATATTGGTCCAAGTCACCATATATACAATATGTAAATATTTATTAGATTGATAATATATATGGCAGGGATGTCTAACTATATTACAAGGTTATTGTGTAATATTAGCTTATAGAATAATGATATTTAATGGTTTGCGTCCGTGATAATGCTTCAGTCAACATCACGTTTATGTAATTATATTGTAGCATGTTGTCCCTAGGTTTTTGTATTATATATATATATATATATATATATATATATATATATATAAACTTAATTGTCACAGCGTTTTTGTTGGCCTGGCATGTTAGATGTTAAACATTGTCATTGACAAGCACAGTATACAGGTATCACACCTATAACAACTTACTGGCCTTATTGGTTATATTAACATAGAATTATATAGGTAGTTGTGAAGTACTGGAAATGTGTGTGTCTGGGGGGGGGGGTCACGACTTTGGCGTAAGATAACCCAACCCACTCACGCATGAGGTAGAATGCAAAAATCCGGGGGTGGGGGGGGGTTGTTATGAGAAACCCCTTTAGTGTACTATTATATCAAAATTCAAATGAGCGATGAAATATTATATGCGTATGAGTGTACATTAACAGTGGTTTTACTGTTGTAGATGAATGGCCGTCCTGTTTGGAGATGTATGTTAGCCTTTACTGTTTACTTGGTGTAACCAAAACAAAACTTTAGCTATTAACTGTCAAGGTGTATTTGTTCTGTACATCTTTAGGGAGATGCTATCGTCAGTTGTCTAAGCAGGAAGCCTTGTGCGTTTATAAGTTTTTGAATCCGTTTCTGCGACTTTGTGCGGTTTGAGCATGTTTATTTATGAATCTATAATTATGTATGTGTAACAGCCTGTATGCATTTCGCTTTGCGCCAGCAGGACTGTGTATTCGCCGTGGGTTCGTTTGGGGGAAGGGCGCAGCATCTATATACGGCCGTACAAGGTCGTAGACTTCCAGCTGGAAGTAGATGTTGTGACCTCTTCTTTGGTTCCAGTATTCCATACTTTTTTTACTCTGTGGAATAGATCGCCGGATAAGATTAGATGTGCATCATTTTACTCTTGAAAAGTTTTAATTTCTCCTAAAGACTTCACTGTTTAAGCTTGGGCTGGGTGAACTTTGTCTCTGAATGGTCCCAGCTAGGATGGGCCCTTTATTAAATTAATATTATTATAATTATTATCATACACAAACTTACTCCACCAAAAATAACAAATATTTATAGGGCTTTTAAACATGTTGAATTTATTTACACTTAGTGAATTAAATATATGTTTTGGTTCCTTGAATAAATAAATAAATATAATATATATATATATATATATATATATATATATCCTTGCTTATGTATGTCACTGTTTTCTATGGTGTATTTATATCATATATTGACCAGATGAAGAATGTTATGGTATATCCTGGGGGCGCCTCCGTGTTCTAGCGGTAGCGTGTTAGACCACAGATCACTACAACCCGTGTTCGAATCTCGGCGTTGGCATATCTGAAGGTTGTTTCATCTTTGACTTCGCTTCATTACCTTTGGAGGTCGCTCGACCCATTTAGCCTACCATGTGCACAAAAGTGGCCGTAAAACACCAATCATCATCATCATCGTTATGGTAAATCCTGATGCTGTCTTTTTGCAGGAACTTAGTGGACCAACCCCAGGATAATGTATTGGATGCTGCAGAGTTTACTGCTGCTGTACATCTGATACAGCAGACTATGAGGGGTGTTCCACTGCCGAAGGAGGCATTACCTCCGTGCCTGCTACCGCAGGGTAAAAGGTCAGAGGTCAGAATACCAATAATGAACAAGAGAGAATTGTGTGCCTACAGAAAGCTCTTCGAAATGGTGGACAAGAATGGAAAGGAACATATTGACAGTAAGGCTTATGTTATAAGGATTGTGCCATTTAGGAGTGGAATGTGTGTGTGCGTGCGTGCGTGTGTGTGACATTTTGTTTGTAGTATTACACCTATTACTTAAAATTGAGCGATGCTAGTGCTCTATTAAAAGTTTTTTTAGTACTTAATATGTCGGGGTTACGAAGCGGTTATCTTCTGGTTGATTACTAAAAATCTACCCGTGATGGTTGAGAGATTCAATATATCGATTTGAAAACATGACCCAATTATGGTTTGCTATCAGATCGATAGTTTGTTATCAGTATTCGAACAGGGTGAGATGTCAGCAATGTGGCTGCCAATTAGTCGGCTGTCATTCTCCTTTCAGACACGCGATGTGTTAATAAAACCTCTCTAGTCACCGTTAATGGGTATGGGTTAGGTAGGTTTGTTGATGGGGGGAGGGGTGGGTGGGTGAGTCACATCCTGGCCTGATATGGACATGCTACATTCACTTTGGACTCACACAGGCTCACCTGGATGATATCTGCTACAACTTCCTGTTGGTCTTGTTTGTGTTATGGTTAGTCCTTTGTCCGACTTAAGGGCGAAAATAGGCTATGATGGCTTTTCCTCCTAAGTCATGTCACATGATACTGCTGAAGATTGTTGATGGTTTAAAGGTGTTTTGTGAAAACATGTCTGATCAGACTAGCTGTGTGTGTGTATACGTGTGCGTGCGTGCGTGCGCGCGTGTGTGTAGAGCATTTGGCATTGAAGTAAATGTTACATATACGGTTATTGCTAATGTGGCATTTAGCTTTGTTATAGCGACACAAATATATGGTCCTATCTTCCTGTCATGTGTACATCTTTCAACAACTGTTCTCTACAGATAGATAATCATAATTACACGGTCTTTATCTTCCAGACTCCTGAACGATGTTTTATTGCCCTGTTCTGGGTGCTATCTTCCTACATATCTCAGCTTATCTGTGTTAGTAATGGACGCTTTTCTTCACCAAGCATTTCACGCTGACTCTAGTTATCACACTCGTGTGTCAGCATAATTGAATAATCGGCATGATATTGTTGACAACAGCCCGTCAATGACAAGCTGATTCTATCAGCTACACTACAGTGCCGTCCTTTCATTTGTATATTGAAGAAAATAGATTTAAAAAAAGCCATGGTTAAAAAGCGGAAAGAGCTGCTCTGAGCGCCCAGTGGCTTTCTTTTATCTTAAAGCAGTCAAGAAGCAGCGTTGTGTACTAGGAACGATTAAAATTATTATTAGCACTTTACGTTAGTCACCGTTGTCGATCTGTCTTGGTCATTATGTACCCATCCAGCGAGTTATAGTTTGAAGTGCTGAAAAATGTAATAAATGCTAATTAATTTAATGCTCATGTAACCTTTTAAACAGTGCAAGGAAAATTAATCAAATTGTAAAAAAAATACTTTATCTAGAACATTTTAGAGTTCGTAGTATTAACGATTTAGAAGTAACCAATATTTATTTATTTTCCTATCCATTCACCAGGTGGCAGTAGTGTTTCTGTGTTCTCTGCGTAGACGTGTATAGTCATAATGTATCTGCCTACTGAGCAAGAAGACAGTAGCCTTTAACTAAATAGTAGAACGCATTTGTCTTTGGTATGTGTGGAAGTAGATGTTAGTTATATGATTTAATCAAGTATAACAAGATTTAAGTAGTTCATATCTAGCATCTGTATTAATGGTGTGTGTGTGCGTGTGTGTGTGGGTGGGTGCATGCATTGGAACATGATGTCAAAACCTATATAAGTATAATACTATTAATCTATGAACATATGTATATCTTGCTATTTTGTTGTTATAATTGTTTGGTGACTCATCAGGGATATGAAATGCATACTTGAGGGAAATAAATATTCATAATGGTAGTTTTTTGGAGCATTTGCATATTAACCAGCAAATAGTCTACCGTATATATTAGATTGCTTGATATATTGATAGTTGATGCTAATAGTCACCATCACTGCTTAGTCTTCATGTAAAACAGCTTTAATGCTATGTTTTTAGTTGTGTACTAGAGATGTTATTCTATTCAGAACTTGCCCTAAAACATACATATAGGGTTCAGCGTTTCCAGTAGCAGCTGACGTCCGATGTTATATGACGTCTATTTTAAAGTCCATCGTCGCCTATTTTATCAGAAGAAAATCGGTCAGCTACTTTGGGTTTGATGAAAAACTGGCCAAGAATGCATCAAATACTCCATTTTCGCCAACTTTTTCAAAGAAGAAGGCCCACCACTGTATTAGTGCGATACGTCTACCCCATGGCCAGCACTTCTAGCACGTGTTACTTATTTTCACTCACAGATACAAAATTGTCAGTAAAAGAAACAATTGTGTCACAGGATTATGATTTTTTCAGAATATACTTTAGTTTTTGCATTTATAAGAAGATGGGTTAAATGATG